>JAUUEB010484182.1:0-10972 GCA_032362205.1 Clione limacina | reverse complement strand
TTATGTTAATATTGTATAGAAACTGCGCTGGAAGTTTGCGGAAACTAAATCCTTGTTTTGCTTCACAATATTTTAACGGAACGAAACAAATATTCAGGTTTACAAATAAACATACATAATTTTGCCCTAAAGTTTTGAATTCATAGATGAAATTTAAAATATCCGGACAAAGGTAACAAGAAGCAAATGATAAATCATAGTGAATACAAGACTAAGAAGGTGGCCATTATACGCGTAAGTCAAACTATTTTGAGATTCCAATGTATGTTCAGAATACACACTAAGGAGCTAACAAACTAGGATGGATTAAATTTTGCTACTGTGATTCTTAGAATCTAGTTCAAATACTATTAAGTGCATACACATCCCTCTTTCAAGTATTTCAACACTTCTTCTAAACATAATAAATATGGTTATAAATTAACATAAGAAAGATTTAAATTATGGATTCAAAGGTGGATATTGTGAACATGCCTATTGTTACCTTATTGTACATTTCATAATATTATCATCCCATTCAAACGTCAGATAAAACACTATGCCCCTATTGTTGCTCTTGTGGCTACCAGCTAACTACATCTGAGGAAATCATAAATGGGTGAAAATAAAATCTCCCAGCATAAGTGTGATAAGTGTCATTCATTCAGACAGACAGTCAGTCAGTCAGTCAGTGTGTATATCTGTCTGTCTCTCTGTCTAGTTGTCTGTCAGTCTGTCTGTCTGTATGTCCGTCTGTCTGTCCGTCCGTCTGTCTGTCTGTTCGTCCGTCCGTCTGTCTGTCTGTCTGTATGTATGCCTGTCTGACTGTCTGTCTACAAATATGTCAGTCTGTCTGTCTATCTGCCTGTCTGTCTATCTGTATATATGTCTGTCTGTCTGTCTGTCTGTCTGTCTGTCTGTCTGTCTGTCTGTCTGTCTGTCTGTCTGTCTGTCTGTCTGTCCGTCTGTCTGTCTGTCTGTCTGTCTGTCTGTCTTTTTAACCCTTCGAAATATTCTTTTCTCAAGCCAAATATTCAAATACTAAGTATATAAATGCATTTATCCAAATATGCGTCCATATTAAGAGCGCAAAATATGTTGTTCGAACCATGGCCAGCGTATAACAAAGAACATTTATAAATGTGGCTTAAGAAGCAACTGGAATATAGAGATTCGACCTGAGTTTGGTAGGCCCGGTTTCAGTCGACTGTGATTGTATTGAATTTATAAGTTAAACTAGACCTTATGTCTGCCAGCAAACTAAACTGTCATAATAGCACCATCGTTGAAAACATATCATGTGATGATGGAGACGTAAAGAAACGGCACTTGTGGTGTTCAAGAGAACCATATTAAAATTATTAAAGTTCGAAGCCATTCTTTGGGAAACTCGACACATTTAAAGCGATGGGCTCTCTTTTTAACAATTTCCAAAACACATTTAATACAATAAAGTATACATCATGCAACGTAGTAATATTTCACAATATAATAATTGAAAAAAATATCAATCACCTTCCCCGTCATAAACCTTTTCCCCATCTACTGATATTGTAGGTTTAAGAAATCTGTCATTGGAGTATTTGGAGCAACGAATTTAATCAGTTACAAGGTCACTGTCTTTAGGTTGAAGAAACTGTCTGAACGTCATCATGTGTGTACATAAATAAATCAGCAGAATGTTAGTAACGTCAGAACACTCAGTCTTCTTATAAGAAAACAAATACAAGATAAATGCTGAAGAATTCATCATTCTTTTGGATATGGTAACAAATGTCAAAGATCGATGACTAAGTAAATCAAGTGCCCAACCCTGGAATGATCGAGTCCAGCAGCCTAGGGAAAAACTTTGCCTTTTTGGAAATCAAGTTCTTTTTGTGTTTATTCTTGTTACATGTTGTGTTTCCAAACATCGTACTTGGGCAACTCTACTTATATCACAAATTTGATATAGCCGAAAAGTCACAAGTAAGGATATCAAAATAAATCAGCATGATACCAAGTTGTATATGTTTAATGATATGAAGTTGTTTTATTACTGGGGTCATATTCTGGTTTCAAGGTCAGTTTGGGTTAATAAGGTATATATTTATTAGTACTTGTTATATCTAAGTTTATGAGCTAGAATCCTTTAGAGCTTTTTGTAATGATCTGCGGAAAAATATTAACCAAGGTCATTTAAATGTCATCTCGTACTTTTTTCTTAAATATAGTTATGTGTGATTTGAGATATAACTAACGTTATTTGTTAATTTGTTCCACCAAATAGTTATGACACAACGCTTATAACTGTTAACCAAATAAACCAAGATGAAACTCTGCTATATCCAGTTTCCTTGCTCAAAATTTTAAAAAAATGAACCTAAATAGGTTGTGTTCGGCGAACTTCGACTTGGAAGTACGTTTAATACATACAGTATATAGGACTCTGCCTAGCATATTTCAATGTCATATCGATAGTTCATGGCCATTTTCAAGGTCAAATCGCGATTTATGTAATTTTGACCTATAATTCTCACTTTTGACTTTGTACTTAAACTTCGACATCGACTTTGACACCAATATTGGGTTTAACAGAGTCAAAAACATATTTTCTGTTTTTTAACAATTAAAGCGTTTTCGTTTATAATAATATTTCTTTAATATGTTTAGGCGGTTATTTTGTTTTATGTCATACGATTGTTATTATGACGTGCTGGAACCAGTACCCAAAACTGTATTATGTCCTTATATTTTCTAACAACCATGATTAAGACCAAAAATACACAACTGAAATAAATTAGTGCATTAAATCCGATTCCCAAAAGCTCCGTGACATGGAGTTTTGAATATATTTATATTCAAACTTTCACAAATAGTCCGATCGGGAACGTGTATGAAATCGCTCAGCAACCAAATGAAGAGGGAGTAAATAACATGCTTTTCAAATTACAGATCACCTACGGAAAAATCGAATCCCGCTGTCGACCTATCAATATGAATTGCATAAATTGGTGAATAGCAGTTTACTGCAGTGTATGTGTTAAGTACTGATTAGACTGCTCTTTTTATTTTCTAAATTCTGCATTTACGGATCCAGTGCATTTGAAAAATTGGTTTTAAAATAAAAACAAAGTCAGTACGTTCAGTTTAGGTATCGTAAAATTGATCTTTAACATAGTGCATTTTTCTTCGTCATATAACGTATATGTATCGCTAGTTTGTTTGTAGTGGTCTTTCACTTGAGCTCGAGCGTTGATTGTATTTTGCTTGAGCGCAGTGCTTTTTACACACTCATGTTTTTGCCCAACACAAGCGACACATGCTTTGTGTTAACAATTCAGTGCTTCTTATATCGATAAAGCTTCTGTCTTCCGAAAGTACTCTTTTAAGAGCATAAAGCTTCTACAGTTTGTTTTGAGAAAGTTTTTAATTTTTGAATGGTGTCTAGTTGGCGTCTTTTAAGCTACTCTTTCTTTGATTTGCAAACGCCAAAGTATTTTAAGCGTGAGCAACGAACACACTTGACCTGCGTTTTATTATATGTCTCTAATAAGATTAGATGATTGATCAAGTAGGGTCTAGAGTAACATGCAATCAAAGATAATGCAAGGAAAGGCTGATTCATTGTTTAGATAGCCTTACAGTTTATCTTTACAACCAACTAATATACAGCGGTAAGCTGAAACTGAAGAAACTGAGATAATTGCACTCACCAAGTACCACCGTTACATTCCTATCCTCTACCCCAGACAAAACGTTGTTGTCATACATGTATTCAAATTCAGTGGATGAAGCGAAATAAAATAAAGATAAAAATAATCAAAACTGTTGTCGCGTTGAAGGATAGAAATATTGGTTATAAAAACAAAAATTCAGCCGAAAGAATTGTCGTGCTATACTGACTATAGAAATAATTGGAAATACCGCGCGACCCACACAATGTATTTTAAGCAGAGTGTAACACCTAACAGACATCCCAGTCTTCTGAGCACGTCTTTATTTAGATAATAGCCAGTTGTCAAAGAAGATGGATTAACACTCACAAGAAAATATTGTGTCTAACATGGAACGATTGATGTATGATCGTCGTCGTCTCCTATAAATACACATACGATTTGTTTTCGTCTTTGGGTTGCATTGTTAAGAGGTATTGGTGTCGGCCTAACAGGCGCGTAGCCAGGATGTTGAAATGGGGGGGACAACTTTGGATAAAATCAAAACAACGGCCGAAACTTTTGACATTTGCTATAAATGGTGCACATTTAGGGCAATTTGTATCACAAATGGGGAACAATAGTCGCGAAGCGGTAGAAGTTTTGAAAATAAGTGAAAATTGTGCAATTCTAGAGCATGTTGGATCGAAATTGGGGGGACATTCCCCCATGTTCCCCTGGTCACGGGGCCTAGATCCCCCCAAAAAAAACTAGTGTTAACGTGACGGATGTCATTGTATGTATTCATACACGAATATATTATTAAATGAGTGACGCTTGATTAATGGTACATTCAACCCCTCTTCTGCTGTTAAAGTGTGTAAACCGGAAAGAAAATTAATTTCAACATCTATGACTCATCCTCTTGTATGCTAAAATGTAAGATAATTTGACAATTGAATTGAAAATCTTTGCACCAAAAACGTACTATTATATACGTTCTCAACAGAAGATAATATTATATGCTTGTGTGTTATTACTCCATTTCTTGAATTGTTACTTTGGTTACAACGATATGATGACCCTGTCAAATATTAAAGATCAACCCATGGACATGTTTAATAGATTACCGGATAACGATTAAAAGAACTCCGACGTTTTGCAAAGCAAGAAACATGCATCATCGTGGAGACAGCACGATAGTTTGTTGACCATTAAGGAAACAAGTGAAGTAATCTGTCAAATAATCCTAGATACCGTTAACTATGGAAATGTTTACCAACATGCAAAATAGCCGCAAAAAGGCCTAGACATGTTTTAACATCCCGAATCACTATTTCATGCACGCCGTCTGAGCTAACTTTGGTCTTTGTTCTCGTTGTTCTATTACCATTTCTCTTTGATCGGTATGCAGGATGATTATTTTAATCAATAAAATGACATTGTTGGTCATCTCTGAAATCCCCAATTACGCGGGGTAACGGGAAAATCTACAAACTTCTCTGTTTGACCAATACAGCTACTAAATGGACTCTTCGAAGAACGGGTTTTCCTCTTCGATAACACTCATCAGTTTAAGATGTAACTTTTAAATGGATGAAGTGACAAAGCACTTCACGAGTTGAACTGCCCAATAAAATACTGAATTTGTATAACACATTATCTTGCTGTTTGTGTATAAATCAATTGAGAAAAACATCTGGTTTCAAACAGTGTAAAACACCAGTGATGTTCAGAGTAGCGAGTAGAGTAGAGTATTCTGGCATTTTTCGCTACTCGAGTAGAGTAGAGTAGTCAAATTTTTCTCGCTACTCGAGCAGAGTAGAGTAGTGCCGCTTTCTACTCAAGAGTATCCCGAGTAGTCAAAAAGTATTTTGTAACATATCAAATTCAATAACAATAAATTAGTATTAATTAGCACCTTAAAAATCAATATGTGAGTTTATGTACACCGGAGATCAAAAATACCATGTTTAAAAAAAGTGCATTGATTTTCAAATTTTAATTAAATCATGTTTAAGTAAAGACCTTGTAATATAATTGGTATCAAATAAAAGGTATATCTCTGCTACAACAACTAGTATAGGTTTTGTTGCAGAAAATCTAAAACGAACTTTAAAAACAGAAATTTTATGACTTTTAAAGAGAGAAAAACTAAAAAAAAAATTAATTTCTCAAAAATCTACGATTCTTTTCTTTTAATCTAATACCACATTAAAAAACTTAAAATTTAGTTGTTTACAAATGTTCATAAGGATCCGTTCAAAATTAAAAAAAGAAATAACCGATTTCCTTGCAAAACAGTATTTTTGACTTTGTTATAGCGCCAAATTCAATGGATCTTTAGCCACCACAAATGAACATATGCTGTCATTATATCATTATATCACTTTCTGCTTGAAAAGTATTTTATAGAGTATCGATTCCACTACTCACTTCTCGAGTCTATTTTTCGAGTAGAGTAGTGGGTCAGTTCGAGTAAGTATTGAGTAGCGGAGCCGGTCACTACTCGGGAGTAGAGTAGCGGGTTCACTACTAGAGAGTACTACTCCGTACTCGAGTAGTTACAACTCTGATCATCAACTCTTCCTTGCGACGGACCAAAGACGAGCACTTGCAGAGCTCACTTATCCCTGGCAGACTTAAGACTTGAGACGAGGTAATCACCGGATGGTAAACACATATTGGTGAGATAAACTGGAAGAATATTGTCGCGTGACCTTAATCCCACTGGTTGCTTCTCAGCTTTTCAGCGTCATAGCCCCAGGCTGAATTTTCAATGTCTCAAGTATCCTCTCAGTGAATACCAGTGATCCTTCTATTTCCTTTCATTTACTTTCGATCAGTTTTTCCCCTTGATGTTTTTAAGGTTCAGTTCTTCCATTTGTGTTGTTGTTTTTACCGCTCTTGTTCCGTTTTTCCTGTTCATTCCAGTCCTGTCTGGGATCAATACTCAGCCCATTATATACTATTGGAGAAGGTCTGGAAAAAAAGCTAGTGTAATTTTCAGATTTCTTTCCGACTTACACACTGGAATTCTCATCTTGCACTACGATCTAATAACTGAAATAAAGGTGAACTGTCGGACCTGTCCAGATGATTTCATTCTTGTTTTTTTTCTTTTGACTTATTTGTCTTTAGCTTGAATGAACTTATTTCTTATTTTTGATTCATTGTTGTACTCTCAAGTTTTTGCACAACACATGTTTTACTTAACACATATGCTAATATTGATACTTTTGTCCTAAGGATATACACTTTATTGAGACTGCTACAGTTTGTAGCAGGATGTTTAAATGTTGTCCAGATAACCAAATTTTTAACCACCAAGGGATATTTAGCGTGCATGAATTGTATAAGGTACTTAGAATAATACAATTGATGAAACTGCAAAACTTTGGATTTTATAAATCATCTTTGTTTTTCCCTATATTAAGTAGAGAAAAAAGTAAAAGGATAAAGAAACAAAAGCAAAAGAAGAAGACGACCAAACACTATCACGAAACCCCGACTTCTCAAATACCTCACAGTCGCTCTGTTTACAGGGAGAGAGGTTAAGAGAGTTCGCGACGCCATGTTGAAATCCAAGCAACCCTGCGATTATTCCATGCGTGTAAATTTATATGCGGACCCGGTGGGATTACAGCCACAGTTTTGACTCAATCGACCTGAAAGTTTAGCAATGCGTTTATAGATATAAATAGATGTGCAGTTAAGCTTTGGGGTAATTTGGTTGACTGTAAGAAATTTTATTAGCCTTTTTTAGTTTTGTTTATATATCTCAGGTACGTCGCCATGAATCTAAACCTCAAATGCACACATGCACCAAACCCAAAAAGAGCAAGGGTGCACTTGATTTGCGCGCTAATGATATGATTCTGAGTTCAAAGAAAATGTGATCAGCAGCTGATGAAAAGAGTAAATAATAAAAGTTGTTTTAAAACTATGATTTTTAAAAGCGGGGGTGGGGGCATATTGGCGTATAGCGGAGAGGGAGGGTTCTTAACCTGGTGGTTAAAAGTCAGCCAAATCCCAGTTTTCTTTCTTTTTGTTTCCTTCCCGGGCAAGACCGGGTACTTCGCCACTCATTGTCTCTAAACTACTCAGTAATTAATTGTGTGTATCAACAGTAGGTGAACGCGATTTAAGGATCATTGGCACAATCAGAATATACATGTTAGCCATTTAAAGCGTATAAGTAGACCAATCAGGAACATGTAAGCCATTTGAAACGTCCATCAGAACTAATCAATATCGATAAATAAAAGTACTAATTGGAAATGTAACTTACTAATTCCCTAGTATGAATACCGAGGCATTTATTTTATTGAGGTCAAGAACTGGTGTAATGACCTGCTTGGCAAGACAGTGAGCTCTCGTCTGTCAACACATAATCGTTATTTTGTTTTGCTTTTACTGAATGTAAAAGCGAAATGGGAAAGAAAACTGATTTTCTTTCGGTGATCCTACCTCACAATGTAGATTATTTATCTATCATGCCTCAACTGAAGAAAATTAGATAACCTCCAGATCACTGTACTTTCACAAATCGGAGGAAACTGAATAGCTATTATAGAGATGGCAGTAGCATTTAACTGATAAAAGGCTGGATAAAACGATTGGCTTGTCAAATTATCATTCATCATATATGTATCCTCATCCGTCCAAGTGCAATGTATTTTCTTTTTATTACTCGCCGTTGTTTATATCGAGATAAGCATTATTTGTTACAGTGTTTCTAAGTCGATAATTCACAGACAATTCACATCAATCTTCAATCATCAATTCACAGAAAATTGAATATATTGAAAATAATGCAAAAAGGCTTGACATAGACATTGAAACAACGACAAAAATATTGAGATTTTACTTTGACCTTTCTTTTGAGTAGAGATTATTTGAAAACAGAATGAAAAAAATGTGCACCAAAATGACTTGTTTAAGGTTATGCAGACTGTTTTTATAGAAAAAGGTTCATAAGCATGACTCAACATTTCTTGAACAGGCAATTACTCATTGGAAAAGTCACCGTAAGTCCCTCAAAATGGTTTAATCTGATTAAACTCAACCAAACATGTTTTAAAAGTACCTTAATTATAAGTAACGATTATTACGAAATTTCAATTACCAGGGTCAACTAGGGACAACTGGTAATTTCGGACTCATAACTCGGAAATTAATGGTAGTGGCGCGAATGGCGTAATAAGTAATAACTACACGTTATATGTCGTCTTGACGACACCATTCATTTAATACCATTTTCAATCTATACTAAATACTTCGATTTCTTGCAACCCTCCAAAAGTTACGTGTTCAGGATGTCCAAATGAACAACGAAACTCATATGAAGTATAGTTCGGGGGTGAATGAGAACACTGGATAGACAACAGACTAATACTCTCTGACAAAAAAGCAATATTTTCAATCAACAAAATATTTAAGAATCTTGCAATCTAAATATGCTATGCTGTAGAGATAACTCCTCAATATGTAGAAAAACAAAAAGAACACAACTACAAACTAGAAAAATGAGTACTCAAAGAAAGTTGAGAAGAGTGCAGGGTCTTACTCCCATCAATGCGTTCACTGCGTAAAGAAAATACTTGGAAATTATAAAAGGGGCTTAACCGTGTCAAAATGTATTGTTGATTTTTTTTAATTAGATAACAGTTTTAACTCTTTCCCTACGGAGCCAAATACCAATCGGCTTGCCGTCGTAATTAAGGGCGAATCCAAGTCGGAAATTTAAGGGAAGCACGAATTAAGCCAATATGCAAGATTTCACATTTCTTTCCTTGACGATGGGACCAAAGCGTGTCCGCCAAAAATAAACAAAGACGTATAGCAAAATACTCAAAGGGCAATAACTCTTAAAAATTGTGAAAGGTGATTGTAGATTTTTAATCACTAGAAGAGCCACTTTGCAAGATTTCAGATTCTTAACTCTGAAGATGTGACAACATCGTGTTTTTGCTAAATTAACAAAGAAGATATAGCAAAAAACATTGTACAATATTTCCTTTCATTTTTCACAAATATTTCCGGATTTAAATAGCAAACATTTATTCTTAGTCTTTATAGCCCTTCCTAAAATAAAATAGATCCGAGCAAAACGATTCAAGCTATCATGTTAACAGACAGACAGACAGACAGACAGACAGACAGACAGACAGACAGTCAGTCGGTCAGTCGGTCGGTCTGTCTGTCTGACTGACTGTCTGTCTGTTTTTCTGTCTGTACAAAGCCACTAGTATTATATACTTTTATGTCTATAGAATATTTTAATAGTTGTTGTCAGTTATAGCATGAATCTGATCAAATAAAATGAGTATAAAACGAGAAATGACGTCTGGGAAATTCAAGCAAAAATTATCATTGACCAACAGAACTTAACAATAGAAATATTTCAACAAACCTTCTGTATATTTACCGATGTATGGACCTAGCATAGTATTTCGTCATCGTAATTTGACTACCTTCTTTTTAATCAAAAGAGACGAGCAATCTGGGCTAAAACTAAGATGGAGAAATATATTATTATAAACAAATGTGTTAGCGTGCATGGCTTTCTCAAAATCTCAAGATTTATTCCAATAGAAGAGAAAAAAATTAGGAAAAATATCTTAACCAGGACGATACATAGGAAGTCACACATGAAGATACATAGGAAGATACACAGGAAGAGAGACAGGAAGATACGTAGGAAGAGATATAAGACGAGACATAGGAAGAGACATATAAAGAGACATAGGAGGAGACATTGGAAGAGACTAGTGTTGAAGTCAAATCAATTCCAAAAAATAACTAGTTCGATCAAACGCTGTAAACGGCTCAAACGATATGGATGTTAAAAACGGTCACTCGTTTTTAAGTCATTCGACGTCTAGTCCACTAAGATTTGTTTACAGTCACTCGACTGAAAACGGGGGTTAAAATACGGTACCATCGGAATTATCGTAACATGTGAACCAACTAACTATGCACCATTCGCCGCTGGCGTTGACACTTGACTGACAGATGTGCTTGCGGCGCGCTAGGAGGTTGATAGTACATATTATTTATAGCATACCGTAGTAATATAGTATTAAACAGTTGCCGGTGTAAAGAGGAGACAATATTTCCGGTTAAATTACACGTGTGAAATGTTAGATTTGAAAATAAAATAAATTCTTATTTCTTTAAAATGGCTTTAAAATGCTCCCCGCGACCAGTTAGACTAATTTGGATGCACTGATTTAAAAAATGTCAATCATCTTGTAATTAAACTTATATTTAGTAAAAATTATTTATAAAATTTGTTAAGCCAGTGACTGAAAACATCAAAGGTTTTCCCCCGTAACGCGTCGTCACGTTATCCT
>JAUUEB010484181.1:0-19169 GCA_032362205.1 Clione limacina | reverse complement strand
TCCCTTACTTTGACCGCGTTCCAAGAAAGTTGGTGAAGTAGACACTGAGAAAAGCTGGTGTAGCTGAGTGGATTATCAGTGTCGTCATGGCAATGTATGAGAACCTGAGCTCTGTAAATACAGGTGACTCCATTGGTGAAGTTTTCAGCGTTAAGGTAGGTGTCCATCAGGGCTCAGTACTCAGCCCACTCCTTTTCACCATAGTCATGGACCAACTATCAAGAGACTTCAAGGGGGGGACTACCTTGGGAGATGATCTCGCGCTAATGCCAGAAAACCTCAAAGACCTGGAGGCCAGGTACAGTGCTTGGAAGCAGGGGATGGAGGAAAAAGGCCTCAGGGTCAACATAAAGAAGACCAAAGTAATGGTGTCCTGCTGCGAGACGAAACCCCCCCAAAAAGACTGGAAGGTGGCCATGCGGTGTTTGCCTAAAAGGCGTAGGTAGCCACTCCATCTACTGCACCTCCTGCCGTTGCTGGATCCACGGAAAATATAGTGGAATTCGTGGCAGGCTCTCAGCAGCCATAAATTTCATCTGCAATAGATGCAGTGGCAATACCCTGAACACTGTGGATATTCCAAAAGATCTCACCCTGAAAGGTAACAGCCTTGAAGTCGTCGACAAATTCTGATATCTGGGAGACATGCTGGACGTTGGTGGCGGCTCACAGTCCAGCTCTATAACAAGAGTGAAATGTGCTTGGGGTAAGTTGAGAGGCCTCCTACCACTACTAACATCAAAGGCCCTCCCAACAAAAGTAAAGAGAGAATTGTACAACCCATGCGTACAGACAGTTATGCTATACGGCTGTGAGACCTGCCCTGCCAAGCTTGAGGAAGGGCAGATACTTCACAGGAACGAAATGACAATGATCCACTGGATGTGCCGTGCCACACTAAAAGACAGAGACTCCTGCAACCTTCTGAGAAAAAGGCTCTGTGTCACATCGATTGTGGACCTGATGCGCCGCAGTGGACTACCCTGGTTTGGCCACATAGCAAGGAAGGAGGAGAGCAGCTGGTTGAGGCAGATACAGGACTTGGTGATCCCAGGTGACCCTGCCGCTAGTTGGCCTCCAAAGTCCTGGAGAGAGTCCTTGAGAAGACCTCAAAGCTAAGGGTCTAGCACCAGAGCTGGCCCTGAACCAAGGCGAAGTGCCATTTTTAGGGGGTTAATGTAACCCATGCTACGTGGAAAATACACTATAAATGATGATGATGATGATGATGATGATAGAGGAACTTTTTTTATAAACGGCGAATTATGTACCCTCAAATAAGACTTGACACAACTAAACTAAGATTTAAGTTAAACTTAGAAAAATAGGATACTCATATTTAAGCACTGATTTCATACATTTATTGGCGTTTCTATTTTAAAAGTTTTTATAAGAAAGTTATGATTTAAAAAAAACAAACATTTTGATAATAATCCTATAAGAAGTTCATAATGTTCTCAGAAGTAATCAAACAGAGAGGAGCAGAAATATTATTTACAAGACATCAGCTTGTAGCTTTTGAGATCAATCCTTAGCGTTAAATCATGATTGTGTATTACCAGTCACTTGACAAGATTCTGTATTGAGTAGTTAACGAGCTCCTCTTAAATCTGAACAACTAAACTATGCTGATAGTTTTTTGTGCCTTGAACGAATAAGCTACTGCTAAGATGGTTAAGACTTTTCTTACTTTATCATCACCTTTTAAGTCGAGGCACAGAAAAACTCCAGGCATCTTTTCTCTACACAACAATGGGCATTGGATCTATGATGGGTCGCTTTCTGTCTGGTCTGGTAGCTGGTGACAAGGATGTGGGACCAGTAATCCTGTTCACAGGTATGTCCACCCTTACTATTTTTATGAAAAATAAATACTTCAAGCCTGATCACTTTTAATTCAGTCTTCATCATATTAATTTTGCACATACTAGATAAGCAATCATACACCTGTTAGTGTTAGCCTCACTGAGTTAATTGTTTACAATGATGCACAGGTGTAGCACAAGTTAACTTAACACAGACATTTGAAAGGTGAAAAAAGTTTTAGTTAGTTACATGGGATTTTGCATTAATTTAGAAATTTGGCTACATATTTCATATAGATGGTGGAAACAATCTGTTCACCTTCAACTGTGCAGAACACTCTTCATTTAGGCTTTAAAAAAAATGCAATCTCAGTTAAACTGATCACTAAGTACAGTGTAAACAGGACTCCTGCATTGAAATGCTTCATGTTGCCATTACTCTACTTAGATTGGCATATAGTAAAAAGCTTTGTTTTAGACGTGCCTCTTTTTTATTTTAAACAGCACAAATTAAAAATAGGCAAGTAGTTTTACCTGTCATTTTTAATGAACCATCTCTAGTAGGTTGATAGTAACAGAAGAGGTATGAAGTTTATTTCTTTTCATTGAAAGAGTTCTAACAAAGGCAATTAATTTGCCTGTGTTTCTCTTAAATGTTGAATTTGTACAGAGGCCTTCATAACAAAAGAGTAGACACTTAGTTGCAGTGGATGTGTAACAGGGTTTTATCAATAAAAATGCATATTTATATATCTTTTATATATAAGCCACATTTAACCTCTCTTTGAAGTCTAGATTAGTAAAAAAAAAATTGTAAAGAGTACATTTAGTCTGATGTAATTTTTATTCATTATTTTGTTCTTATATTTGTACCCTTTATTAGGTTCTGTAGGTGTTGCAGGGCTGATTGCTGTCATAAGTCCACTGATCACAGCAACAATGGTGGAGCAGATGGTGTTCTCTTGTCTTCTAGGTATCTACACTGGAGCTCTAGTTCCTCTAACCTCAATCATCACCATTGACCTATTGGGCATCGGAGAACTAGGACTTGGTTTTGGTTTCTTGTCAATGTTCCAGGGTATAGGCTATCTTATTGGACCACCTCTGGCAGGTCAGTGACCGTATTGACATAGAAACATAAAAGATGTCACATATAGTCTTTATATCTATTAATAATAATAATGATGCATAAACAAAGGTTATGATATCACACCGGGACAAAGGACCACAGAACAAGTCTGGTAAGTGTCCCTGTGATGTATGTTTGTTTGGGCAGCAACTACATCTTTTGCCCCTACTGTATCCGTTGGGTCCATGTCATATGTAGCAAATCAACGGAAAACTGTCAACAGCCAAAGACTTCCAAGTGTCCAAAGGAAAGGCAAAAGAAACTATGTGGAGAATCTTAAACTGGCCAGAGGCATTCATGTGGTTGTTGACAAGTTCTGCTATCTTTGGGAAATGCTTGATGCAAGCAGAGTTGCGAAGTCAGCAACTATTGCCAGGGTTCAGAGCTGATAGAAGAGGTGCAGAGATCTGCTGACACTACTAACAAGCAGTGCAACTGTACTATTTACAAAGGGAGCCCTTTGCAGGACATGTGTCTGTCTAAATGGTCATGCGAAACTTGGCCTGTAATGGCAAATGACATCTAGTGACTCCATAGAAACAAGAAGGCAATGATCTGCTCATGGATGCCATTTCTTTGGTAGGTAATGTAAATTCAGTTTGCAAAGGCCTGTAAAATTGAACAAAACTAACCCAGTTAAGACACTGACAACTTGCTGCATGATAAGACTGAGGTCAGATCATTTGTAGGGTTGGCCTGAATGACTTTACGGGTATTTCAGGATTGTATCGCATATGGCAAATCGTTAAGATAAAACACATGATTGCATCTACCGAGAATTGAACTTGTGATCTCCATGTGGTAGGCATTTGCACTACCCACTGAGCTACAGAGCTCCTCATTTATAGAATAAAAAGAAAATGGCATGTATTTCAATTTAATCAACAGATTCCTCATTCTTTTATTAGTGTTACTAATTGTTGCTGAATTTATTATAGGTTTTGAATGTTTCAGAAATATATGAATCATGAAAAGTATGACAATATAAGATTTTGTTATTTTGTTGATAATCATAGGAATTCTGTACAAGTTAACTTTCTTTGTTTTTCACAAACTTAAACCTATTTTAATAAATAGCATACAAGATGCTGTAAAGGTAATTACCATCTCACTTTAGTCATTATTGGTATGGTTGTGAACAAGTTGTCACCAACAAAATGGCCACTTCAGGTGTAAGGTCTTGAAAGATGAACTGCTAAATGGCTATAACAAAAAGGAATATACAGTTTTGATGGGGGTGCTGAGCCATGAATGTCCCTTTTCAGTTAGTGAGACCTTGTATCAAAAGTCCATTTAGAATTGAGGGGAGACTTAATAAACAACAATTAATAAAATAAAATAATTAATAAGATGTTTTTTATATTAATAGATCTTATATTTGCCTTTCTTAAGTTTGAATTTTTCCTTTAGATAATGTATGATTGACCTTTGTTTTTCTTGTTTCTTACCACAGGTTCCATTGTCAGTTCATTTGGCTTTACCAAATCCTTCGTATTTGCAGGTAAATTTAAAACAATAGGAGTGTGCTCTTTTTTTAAAGTGAACACAATAATTTCAGTTCAGGCAATGCCATTTGTCCATTTCTTTTCTTACACTTCTCATTCCTTTGAATCTCAATGAAGCCTACAGGGGCCTAATATACAGGTTGTCTGACAAAAACCTTCCTATGAGAACATCAAATAATATTTAAACTTATCTCAAATTGGTCCTTTTTTCTTCTTGAAGGGAATTTGTTTGGTATATATGACATGGTGTTCTGAATACTGATCATTGTTAAACAGCTGATGTATTTAAGTGGTCAAAATAACACAATGTTATATGGTATTTATATTTTAATTTATTTTGTCCATCTTTACAACATCAGCTGTGTGACAGCCAAACAAGGGTTATTTTTATATTTGTTAAAGAACAAAAGTAATAGATTATTTAAAAGATACATTGACATTCAAAATTTCAAGAATATTCAATGTAAAATTGGCAGAGCTATCAACCTTTGGAAAAAATTTCAGAGTTATTGACCAGATTAGAGGAACGGTTAATATGTAAACAGTTGAATTTACATGGCAGATGATGCTTAGTCTGAATATCTTACATTACCAAGCTGAATTTTCAATCTATTTAACTTACAGTGTCTCATGAACTGCAAATAATGATTTCAATTAAGTACATTTGGCGGCTATCTTGAAATTGCATCTCCATTGTCAGCTCGATTTGAATTCAGCACCCTTCCTGTGTATGCTAAGTTTCATGCTTCTTTCCAGAACTTCACGCACATGAATATATATTAAATTATATTATTATTATATCTACAGGTGAAATCACTTATAACGAATTGCTTTGGAAACAAAGAAATATTCGTTATAACTGAGTTTGTTTTATAAAAACTCCGAAATCAGGGGAACTTTTTGAAATTAGCCAGTTATATCGCTCTTTCCTCCAAAGTATATGAAGACTAAGACTAACAAATCTGTGTCTACATCTTTGCATCACAAGACTTTGAAACAGCTGTTGTGTTTCTCGAAAGTAATGATCAAACTGATTCATTTTTCTTGGTATTGCTTAATCATTTCTTTAATTCTTGTTCGTTATAAGCGGTTTCTTATGAATCAAAGTTTGATATAAGAAATACATTTTAATGGTAGAAAGAGGGATATATTAAGGTAGATTTACTTTGTTCGTAATAACAGATTATTCGTTAAAAGCGATTTCGATATAAGTGAATACACCTGTATCCCATTACAAACCAAATTCTTGCCTGAAAGTACCTGCCACAGATGTTTGAAAAAGTAAATGAATGAAAAAGAAGATCATTGTAAAAGGCACAAAGTTATTTGTTAGGCTTTGTTTATTTCTATTAGATAATCCTACCATAAATAAATAATGTGTCGGCTCTTTCAAACTTTGCTGAATGTTTATCTAGATATTCTTTTCCTTATAAATAGGTTTCATTTTGATGGGTGCAAGTCTGACCTCCATGTGCATGGTTCTGTTTCTGAGCAAGCTAGAGGAGGAACAAGATGCAGATATGGATGATGAGGATGACCAACAGTTTGATGATGATGAACGAGTATTGCCCAGGATTTCGGATATGGAGTGTGATAACTCATATGTGGGTCCTGACAAGGGTGATGAAAGAAACGTTAATGATGAGAAAGACGATGCGTGGAAAATTAGTCCTGGCCATCCAAGTCGAGTCGAAGACAGTCATAAAGGCAGTTCCCAGGATGGAGCCGAAACAATCAAGGCTCTCATTGATTTAGATGGAGCTGCTGACAAGGCAAACGAGCCTGTTCCGGCTGAAGAAGAAAGACTTGACACTATAATGGAATAACGTGTATAGTTGCATTTTTTAAGAATCTTATTTGATATTCTTAATGAGTGTGACAAAAAAGACGTACAGATAATAACAAGACAGTGAGAGTAATGTATATTGTCAAGTTTGAGTAGTCAGATAAAGCATTAACTTTTTAAACCACCGAGGACAAAAACAATTGCATCCAAATGGTTTGTGCGGTTGTCATACTGGCGATTCACCTGAACCTACTCACATAGCTCACATTGAGCTATTTATAGTTAAGCACCCCCACCCTCTGTAATCAGTCAACTTTGTTCTTTATTTTTCAAGCCTCTATGTTTGCTTTACCGTACTGGTTCATAGGCAAGATATTCATCCTTTTGAACTTGGTTACATGCAATTGTTTTTGTCCTTGGTGGATTGATTTTAAACTTAACGCTTTATTTGACTATTTCAAATCACCACCAGTAGATGACCCTTTATCTGCCAAGTTTGAGTAGTTTAGTCAATGAAATTGATCATACTTGATAAACAGAAGAAATGATAACTCAAATAAACAACCATAATATTGCTGTTGATAAAGATACAACAAGATGTGTCACAGATACACAGAACAACAATGAGATTAAACATGACCAACTTATTATAAAAAGGATTTTATTAACACTTCATGTGCCATACCATCATAATGAGTGGCTGTGAATTGTGCAAAGAATAAAATTATGAAATTTACCATGATATATAATATCCAACATCCTTCATCCATGTTTGATTTATCAACAGTCATAGGCCTTTTTGCTTGAACATTGTTTTAAAAGTGCATATATAGGTTATCCTAAGCTGTTCTCTAGGTTAACATTTTGTCAGCTCAGTTGGTATTTATCTAGTCCAACTAAACTCACCATATGGTCAATGAATGCATTATTTATTCTGTTAGAACTGGGTAAATTGGCTTGTCATTTTTAAAAAGGATTTATTGCATAAGAAAGATAAAATCATGAATATTGTTTGTAAAAACTCAGGTGATGGATAGCATTATGGTGATGAATAGCATTATCCATTCTGTTGGAACTGGATCAAAACTTGTCATTTTTTTAAAGCAGTTTATTGCATAAGAAGGATAAAATCATGAATATTGTTTGTAACAACTCAGGTGATGGATAACATTATCCATTCTGTTGGAACTGGGTCAGAAGCTTGTCATTTTAACAAGCAGTTTATTGCATAAGAACGATAAAATCATGAATATTGTTTGTAAAAACTCAGGTGATGGATAATCTGTCTCAACATACACTTTATTAGAATGAGTGATAATGGCATTTAAATGGCGGAATAGGAACCCTTTGAGATGAAATACATTGTAGTTTTTGTGCCATGCAAACATGCTTTTGCCATTTCCATACTTCAATCTTAGAAGTTTAAAAAAGGTTCTGGTAGTAATTATAATTTTTATTATTTTATTAATGTATGTATGAAATTTTTAATTTTTACACTACTATTAGTAAGACAGTGTTGGCATTTTGAAAAGTGGGTTTACTTTAGGGGTGTAAGGAATGACAGTGTGCTGGTAAGAGGGGAAGGGTAGTGAATGAATACATTTTGCTAACTTTTTTTTAATTACTCTTCAGTTGAAATAAAAATAAATCTGGTTAATTTTTCAACTGCAGGATATTTAAAAAATAGTTTACAGTGTAGAAATCTAGATTTGATGTATCCTGTGCTTATCACTTCTGTGTGGTTTGAAACTAACTAGAAATATTATATTGTAATATCTGAAGACCAAAATGAAAGAAAGACAGACAATGTTTGCGATTACTATGTAATCCATATTTATTGAAAGCATAAACCTTACATTTCTACCTTCACATTCTCCACAATAATCTCTTGTACTGTACATAGATGTTAGGATTTGATAAACTGTAAAACCTAGAAGTCAATTCTCATAGCTATTCATGTATTAATTGATTTGGTAACAAGTAAAATAAAAATGATTCCATATGATTGTGTAAATGATAAATCAAATTTTGTAATAAGTAGTAAATGAACTTGTCTAAACCATGTTTTTGAAGTGATTTGAAGCCAGTTTTGAAGAACTTATTTTGATACCCGGTGTTATAATTTACCTTATATTTGATATGACAATTCTGTTCATTCTGCTCATTCTTATGATTCTAGAAAATACACAATATATCAAGTTTGACATTGAGGATACAGAAAATGGTAAATTCAATTAATCATAATGATCGACTTAGTAATGAACATGATTGTATAAAATATCCATGACAAGAAATTATTTTCTATGTAAATGTTTTTGATAGTCCTAAAATTTCAATGATATAGAATGTAGTATTAGTTTACAGAACCAAAGAGTCCACATTTTAGGGGTTAGATTGTTTATTTTTCTCAATTTTAGACCTTACTCTCATTTATATGGCTGTTAGTAAAGGTAAAGTGGCGCCAGTAATCACTCAAAACTGAAAGCCTTTTTTGTATATCAATCTATTTTTTTAAGCTCTGACAAAGTGCCTCATTTTCTCATGAATCCTTTCAATCATCATTGCTTGTTGTACAGCATGTATTGTTTGCCTTTCTTAAACTATACATAATTTAATCTTACAAAAAATGAATATTCATTCATATTTAAAAAAAAGTGCTAACAAACTTCTTTGCAAGCAACACATTATGTGGAGATATGGCTTATGAAATGTTTTACCCACGTCATAATATTTATAAATACTAAAATACTTTCAACAGACACATAAAATAAAACTTATGAATTGATAAATATGGTTAAATGCTTTAGACATGATAAATATGGTTTAATGCTTTAAAATGCACTGCTTGAACATAACAATGTCTTCTATTACATGTAATATTATAATATTGAAAACTATAAGCTTCTAAATAAAATAAAATTGAGAAGACCTGCACATTTATCCTGCCACCAAAATGTATTTCTTATTGATGTTCTACTGTACATAACCTAGTCCTCTAGTATTTGATTTATTTTTTGAATAGCTCAGTTTTATGCAGTTTACAATACACAGCTGAGACATTTACTGTTTGCTTAGTTTGATCATGTGTTTGAATGTTTATACAAAATGAGTTGTAATCTTTTTTGATAGAAGGTTATAAATAATCAAAATTTAATCATACGCAAGACAGTAACATAAGGAGCATTGTTTAATATTAGAACCATATGACTTGTTTTTGACGGAGCAGGGTGACTTTGAATGAACATATTTTTTCATGTTTGTTTATTTGTATTTGTTGATATATATATATATATTTTTTTTTTTAAAGGGGATCATTTTATAGCAGGGTTTTTATTGCATTTGTGTTGATATCATCAATGTTCAACGTGAATAAAAATGATAAAAATGTATATATCTTGTATGCACAAATGTATGATGGTACAAAGTTACTTTACTTTGTTTCTAATGTGCTTTTACACAAGAACTCATACATCAACATACCTGTTTTTATACTGTAACCCTGATTGTGTTACATAATATGGCTACTCACATGACCTTACATCATATTTTTACTGCATTTTTACATCTTAACTTTGTCTGTTAACACTAGTACAAAGAATATTTAAAACCTGTTAAGAAAAGGGTCTATATATTGAATTACTAGAACCTTTATTATTTGAGAAAACTAGTTGTGAAAAGTAGATTTTCTATTACTTGAAATTACATTGATAAAACATTGCTTATATTCGTTTTTTCCAAGTAAGTATTTTTTTTTAAAATAAACTTGTTAAAAGAGTAATAGAACTCATGGAAAGAGAAATGCATGAATGTCATATTGCAGCAACTCAGCTTCTTTCTTAGATGGGGGAACAAACCCTTGACAATGTTAGATTATCTTAAAAAGAATAATTTATATAAATTATTGTGTGAACCTACATCTGAAAGGCTTTGAGCCTCAAAGGTGAGAGGCAATAGGATAGAAAATTATGTAATTTTACTACATATAGGGAATAGCTTTATCTGCACACTTCTTTCAGTTTCAAATCAATGCCTTGCCAATTTTTTCTTCTTGTTAATAATTACTATGTAAACAAGAGAGAAACTTCATTTGAATTTGAATGAAGGGTGCAGTATAAACAGAAACATGAACATGTGACCTCCATAAATCAAGGTGCATTATTTTCTATTGTAAGATTAGATGATACTCTATGAATAAGTCTTGACTTTATTATTGTCCCAAAACTGATCTGACCTTGTGTGGGTCTGATATAAGGAAATGTGTGCACACTACTGTAGACCTAAGTACCCTGTACAAAGATATAATGCAATTACAAATCATACCAGTTATCCGTTTTCCCATCAATTGTTGATATTGTAGTCCTCATATCACCATTTCTGGTTTATTCCATATTCTTGAAATGCATCAGAAAGGGAAACAATTTTTAGTTATAACCTTCAGTGTCATTTGGTTTTTGTCATTAATCTGATAAAAAAAATTACATAACCAATTTGTGGGTCTTCAAATGCTATATGCATAAGTAAACCCATTGATTCCTTACATCATACTAACCTAATGCATCCAGGACCAAAAGTTGTCTATGTTTTTCAATTTCTTACTTTTATTTTCACATTTTATACATTCCAATAAAGTAAACAACAGCAAAAGATAACAACAACATTTAAATCTTCCATCATCTAGAAAAGAATAAATGATATTTTTCCCTAAAGGATCTAATTTGTTATTCCATGGAAAGCTGTAAAACATATATATATTTTTATAATGTAGTGGATGGTGGTGGAAAGCTTGGGGTATATGTGTACTATTTTAGAACTAGATATGGATTTATTACTGCAACTTTCCTAAATGATGTCAAGTCACTTACTTTTATCCCAACATTTCATTTCTTTTTCAATTTCATTATTATGTTGACTCCGTCAATGGTGAAATTTCCTCCAAGTTTTGTGAGTTTTCGGGATTCCATTAGAAATGAAGTTCTCTCAACAATATTCAAAGGACTCTTTGATGCCATCTAGAAATGGAGATGTATTGCATGCGTACTGACTTACTTTTATTTCTACATCAGATACAAAATATCCTATTATTTTTAAGGCTGTTTAAGTTTGTTAGAAATTTAAAAACCATAAGCAAATGACTGGAAGAAAAGGGACCGTTACTTCTTCACCAAATTATTTAATTTCAATAGCTGTGCCAGCTATTGAAATTATATAATTCATTCTCATAAATCTCTTTATTTATTTTTTTACATTTGAATGTCTGAAATGTTTTCTTCAACAAAATTCATTATAGGTGTTTTTTATATTTGGTATTAAGACATATACCATGTACAAATGTAAAGTAACATGAATATACATGTGATGATCAGCTGACTGTATAAAATACCACTCACAAGTTGCAGCATTTAAAACTTTCTATTGTTATTCAACTCAGTTGATTATTTTAAGTTTGTCATATTAGTGGGGTTTTTCTGTTCATACTCAGTTGATTATTTTAAGTTTGTCATATTAGTGTTTTTTTTGTTCATACTCAGTTGATTATTTTAAGTTTGCCATATTAGTGTTTTTTATGTTCATACTCAGTTGATTATTTTAAGTTTGCCATATTAGTTTTTTTTTTTTCATACTCAGTTGATTATTTTAAGTTTGCCATATTAGTGTTTTTTCTGTTCATACTCAGTTGATTATTTTAAGTTTACAATACTGTTAACGTCTTTTTTCCCCGCTAGGTTAAATATTTTGTGAATTTTTAAGAATTATTGGCTATGTGCAAAATTTAGCCCCTCACAAAATCTCATATGCTTTACTTGGGAAGAAGGAACAATACAGGGAGCTAAACAAGTATATTCAGTTGTCCTTGTAGTTGTAGTTACCGCCAATCAATAATTTGTTGTTGTCTGTTGTACCACTAAGGCCGATGTGACACAGAAAAAGTCACTTTATTTGCAATACGCTGTTGATTTAAAGTTTGCCATATTAGTGTTTTTTTTGGTTCATACTCAGTTGAGAATTACACTTCCTTATGGTACCAAGTTAACACTGGTATCTTATTTAGCACAAATTTGAGAGCAAAACAGGCATTACTTTTTTTATTACACTAAGTAATGAGGCCAACCCATGACCTTTGAGTTTCTCCTATAAAAGGCATGAAAGTAACGTGGGGTACGGGGACTGAAACCCGCAAAATCCTGGCTGTGTCGTTTTTTTATTGAGTTTGTGTGGTGGGACAGATTATTTGATTGGATTTCAGACCCCACGTGGCCTTATTTTTTCATGGGTTGGCCTCATTATGATTATTTGTTTTTAGTTCAAATAAATTAATTGAAAACTCACCTTTCAAGGCTTGTCTTAGAAGTTCAATCAGATTGAAAATAAACAGAGCATGTCAACTTCAGTATATTTTAATAGAAAATGTATGACATGGTGGTGGGTTTATTTTTATTTATTGATGTATATTAGTTTGTTTTAGTAGCTCTAGTCAGATATGACATTTAAACTTCATGGCCCCCTGACAAAACTTCAGAGAACCATGAAGTTTGTAAATGACACTGGTTACATATTTAGACTTATTTGCAGATATAAATAATCATAGTGAATGAAAGAGAGAGAGATTTACAATTGTATCTGTAAGTGCATTTCAATTTTATCATATTAAAGAGAAAAAAACAGATTCATGCACAAACTTTAGGCATATGGGGACAAGATTCTCATGTGAAAATCTTACTTTAAGTACCATTAGTAATTTCAATCTGCTTCATGTTTGTCAATGCCCTCCCACATTATGTGGCTGATTTAGATTTCTGCATCTGTGCCAATAAATGGGTTATTTTAGTCAATTTCACGCTGTATATATATATTCTTCTGTTCAATATTATGCTGCCTAAGCAATGGAAAACTAGCCTTGAATAGAATTAGTGAAATAATATTTACATTTTGTCTTTCTATAATGCTGAAGTTAAGATGAATACTTAAGAGGCTTTTAACTGTTTCAAAACAATCATACTACTATGGTTGAATTTTTATTAATGTTAGGATAGTCAATTTTAAATTGTGTATATATTTTCTTCCTTTCAATATTGTGCTGGCTTAGCAATGGATAACTAGCCTTGCATAAAATTAATCAATATTTATGTCTTTTCTATAATGCTGAAATAAGATTTGTTACTCGAGTGGCTTTAACTGTTTCAAAACATTCATACCACTTTGGTTAAATTATATTAATGTTAGAAATTGTGATTAAAAATGCTTGAGATGTGACATATGAATGACTGCATTGAGAAGAAGAATACTGATTTAGAAAATGCTGATTATTGCAAATAAAGCTAATAATGTTATGAAATTTGACCTTTGATTTGTACGTGTAATAATGGTGGTCACGTGTTATAATGGTGTTCACAGTATGTTGAAAAACATGTTTTACTTTTATGTGGGGAAGAGGTTTTGCAAACCCTCGCGTAAGTACTACTGCCCAATTGTACCTCGCAGACATGGGTACGAAGCCGGCTTCGACTTTGCGAAGCCGCAGTTTAGAAGCCAAGGCTTTGTGTTATTTTTTAGAGCCGGCTTCGTGATTTTTTGAGATGCTGGCTTCGGCTTCGTGATATTAACAAAAATCCTGGAATCTTTTTTCATTAAAATTGGTGTTTTTCTTACTCCAAATCCATTCAAAAGTGTTAAAATGTTAACTAGACACTGTTTACAAGGTACACAGCACTTTGCTTTACTGAAATAGGATGATTTAACCTTTTTATAGAGTTTTCTAAAATCAAAGGCTTCGGCTTCATGTTATTTTTTAGAGCCGGCTTCGGCATGTTTTGAGATGCTGGCTTCGTGATGTGTCCTGGCTTCGGCTTTGTGAGTCCCATGTCTGGTACCTCGGGAGCTAGAGATTGGGTAAAAATGCAACTTATCTAATGGTGAAGTCTGATCAATACAGTTTAAATGCATCGATCAAGTTACCACAGCAAACATACCTTGCTTTCTAAGACAGTATTGATCACTCATTCTGCTTGATTTCTCAATGTCTTGTTTATGACCGATGTCATACTTACCGAATTGTTTTGAGTTGAGAACGCCACTTGAGAAATGACATCATCACAATGTAGGTAATAGTATGTATGCGCGTTCAAAGTAGGCCAAGAATGTAAGCATGTTGCACTTTTCGTGTGGTTGGACAGTCATCGTGTACGTTGGCCTACTTTCGATCACGAATTTGGAACATACAAGCATGCTTTACCAACGTTGAAAAGGTTTTAACATCTGATTAACTAACATGTTTCATCCTCGTTATCTTCCTATCATAACTCTTTTTCCTTTACATTATGTTTAATCAATCAACAAAAACAATTGAACTTTTTTCTACAAGCTTTACTTCCATTATGGCAACCATTTCTCGATCCCCCGTTTCATCATTTGTCACACTTTGAGTGCCTCAACAACAAACAGAACACATGATTCTTGTTATTGGGTCACACATGAGACATGAAAGGTTAAGTAGGGGTCAGTGGATGACACATGATCTAATCTGATAGGTTATAAAGTGGGAGAGTCTGACTTGGCTTAAATAAAAATGTTTTTAATTTTTATTAAAAAAAGACACAAAACAGTTCAAGCCTTAGTGCTCTCCTTTCTTCAAGGATTACGCTACGTTATGCCCACTCCGCAACCTTTCGCAAAACATGGTCAAAAGCTTTCTCTAGGTCAACAAAAGTTACCAAAGATTGTAGCCCAGTGGAGAGTGGCAGCCAACATGAGTAGCTGGCCGATTCAAACCATAGCCCTCTCGCAATTGAGGCACATGCTTTACCACAAGTCTGCTAAATTAAGATCTAGGCCCTCAACTTAAGCTGTAAATCTTTCCGAAAAAGGAAATTTTTTTAGAAGAGAAAAGTAAAGCACCAAAGTGTTTGCTTTTAAAACAACATGATTGTGTAAAGAAGTCACCAATAGATGCACATTCTGAAAAGTCTAAAGTAAAATAATGACTCAAGATCAGTCATGTGGATCTGTATTGATACTCTTTATTCCATAGCCTCATAAATTTGAATGCAAGAACATGATATCAACATTTTTCAAATAGAATTATTTGTAGTGTTATATCTTATGAAAAGCCTTTTATCAGTAAATAGACAATTCCTCTCCAGTTTGAATTATCAAAACATATGATTCAGATTGATGGAAAGCAGTATTTAAATATTCAAAAATCAATAACCTCATCATAAAAAATAACAAAAACAGAATCATCATTTGGATGATTGAACTGCTTTGGAACAATACATCGATGAAAAGACAATATTAGACCAATTAGAATCAATTTTTACATAAACATTTTTGTTTCTTTTAAAAGTTCCCTCTTCACGAAAGCTAGAATTCTAAAATAGTTGTATTAGAATAATGTAAAGCAAGATCATTTATAGTAACAATCTCCTGGACTTAAGCTGGCTCAAATGTACTTTAAAATCTATCATTTCTTCAACAGGCTCAAAGCAGATACTCATCAATTGGGAAGTACAAAAATACTGCAATGATCAAAGAAAAATCATGGTAAACTTTTAAAGACTGCTGAAGATATTTTCTTGGCAACAGAGCTGCAATTACAGAGCTTGACAAAGACTATTACACTGCCTTTTCGACCCTTGAGTAAAACGACCACCTACATAATGTCCACTTTCAGCAGTTCCGAAGGGTGGTCTGTTTAGCCAGATTTGACTATACTTAAAAAAAATCAATTTTTTCTATGGCATCTAATTTTTGATACTTCATGAGCAGCTGAAGGGTTGTATTATGAGAAAGCCTAAAATTTTCTATTGGGGACTGTCACTAACAAGACTTAGCACCTAACTCAAAAGAACTGGTTCTTTTAATGAATTAAGTTTTCCAAATATAGTAAAATCTTATCTAAAGCCTTAATTATCTGGTCAGGTATCATTTATTATTATTTTGTAATACTATAACGCAAAAAGACTTGCATATATCATTAAGAAAGTTCATGTTAACAAAAATTTCTACATATATCAATAACTTTTGGAGACTTACTGCAAAGAGAATAATTTGTCAAATGCAATAAGCTATGGCCAAACATTCATCACATTTATCATGTTATTGAGTCAACAGCATAAACAAATTTGCCCATGTATTCTGAAACAAAAGAAATACAGAACATCTGAAAAGAAAAGTTTCCAGCTCAAATTGGATTGGCATTTCTGTAGCGATGACGCAGGTTGTTTCCTTTAATTCCTAGTTGCATGTGCCAAGTGCTCCTGATACGCTGCATATACTTGACATCTTTGACACGCCCAGCCACTTGTAAACCTTTAAAGAAAAAAAATTCTATTTAGACATTGTATTTTGCTTATATATTACAAAAGACATATTCCACAGAAAAACAATGAATTAAAAACAAACAAAAAAGACCTTATTCAAGAGTTGCTTTGATATATGTTCACAGGACGTTATCTAACTTCTGGCTACGACAATATATGCCATTGCATATTCTTACCTCATCAACAAAGAGGTTAACTAAAAAATAGCACAGGCAAATAGCAGACACAAATGTTGACACCACATTCAAGTTAAGTGTATGAGAAGCATCAATTTCATCGGTCTTGAAGTCAAGAAGACCCTTCTATAATTCCCAGAAGGGGCAACTTCAAAATCAAGGAGGCATGGGAGATATAATGCACAAAGTCAACCCAAAAGGTTCAGATTTGTACATAACCCCACTGAACCTCTTCAAAGGCTTTGTAAACCTCACCAGAAAGTAGAAGGCTTAAAAAGAGGAGAGTAGGCATTGCACGACAGCAATCTAGGGTTAACCATGTGCCTAGCCCCTAGCATGTAATATTGTCCTTCGGGACACTAACCCCCTAGTCTTTTAATCCCCCAAAATAGCCAAGCCTTGAGGATACACAACTATCCATCAAGTAAGAGTGATTTTACTAAATAGTTGAAAATGGCAGTGTAAAAAAAGATTAACATATTTTATTCAAAATGAACATGTATTAAAGAAAATGTTGTCCTTTTACATGCTACATCTCTAATTATAAAATATGATCTATTAATAAATACAGCATAGTCTGCTCAATAGTCAAGTTATCTTAACACAGGAAACCTTACAGCTATTTAAAACACATTTCTAAAAAAAATACTGATCAAAAACTCTTTAACAGTGAGCAAATGAGTGTAAGTGCTTAGTGCATTTCACAACACATAAAGGTCATATACAAGAGGAGGGGTCCCACATTAACGTCCTGACCAAGGACTGTTGTCCAGTGGAGAGTGGCAGTCAACATCCGATATGTGTCAGATTCGAACCCAGGGCTTCTCGTATGCCAACTCTATAACAATATAAAAAACTTTCAATTGTTTAATTTTTTTCAAGCATCAAAAAGTGCTGCAATCAGTCTGAGCAGATTTTCAAAAAAGGACTAAGCAGGTATAGGTGTGCTCTGAAGGACAAAATAGACATAGTATTGATGAGCATATTAAGAAGTCTGAAAAGAAAAGACTCAAGAAAGCACAATTCCTCTAATGTGTCTCGCAACTCTTAACCCTGTTGAATAGATTAAAATGTTAAATTAAAAGGCCTTTTCTACAACACAGTTATAAAAAAGAAATGTTCCTGATCCAGTAGCCAAAGGAGCTGGAGTATGAACAAAAAAGATATCACAGAATATTTCAAACCTGTAGTTCCAGTCCATCCTAAAGCTTTGTAATGTGCAAGCATCTTTGGAAGGAGTTTCTTTGTTCCTTCTCCATGATGAGGGACCAGATTCTGCTGATAGTATTTCATCAGAGATCTGTGTCCAATTTGTGCACCTGTAAATGATTATTGAACAGAAATGTCAAAACATTTTAGATATCATTTCTGAAACATTATTCTTTACATCATTGCAACAGCAAATAAATATCAATAATCTATTAGCATTCATTTCTCATTATACAAAAATTCATTTCATTAAAGCATGTGATTGCCAGTCTACAGTATCTTTTTTCTTATCAAGATCGGTTTACTTCATTGTCAATTCCTCTTCTCTTTACCTGTATCTGCCACATTGAAATGAACTGATTTAATGATTATGAAACAAGCTTGTAAATGATGTTTGCTTAACTGACATTGCTTTCTACAAATTTGAAAAGTATTTTTCCTGGTCATGTTTACCAAAATAAACCAGAAGAAGGAAACAAACAATTTTTAATTATTGTAAAGCATTCAAATTACCAGATGGAAGAGTCAGTGAGAAACCATCTGTATCAAGTTCTTCTAGGTTAACTACTTCATCGGGATTGGTAGCAGAACCTTCCCCATCAGGGTAGCTAGACCTGGTGAACAAATCAAAAGCAAATTTCTTTTTAACAATAACAAAGTTATGGACCAAGACACATAGGAATGAAAAATATTAGTCAAGATACTGTCTACCTCAGAGGATATCTTAGTGTCAAATTACATGATTTTTAATTACTGTACAATACCTAATAACAGGTAACCTAATAAATTAACCACAACCATCTTTCCCAGAGCAGGGTAACAGTGGACTTCTTTCAATAAAATTGGTACCATACAGTCAAGCCTGCCTCAGCGACCATCGGTACATGGCATCCACCATGGTCGACAACTGTTTATTCCCTCTTTACTCTACTTGTTGAAACGAACACTGCACTGGCTGCACTTATAGCAACAAAACTCCCTTATTTGTCCGGCTTCAGAAAAAAAGAACCAATCTGGCACAATCACCCAAGCCAATCTAACAAGACAAAATAGCCTCAATCACTACCAGTCATCACACATCATCAAGCTGATGTCAACACATTTTCTGTCTACATATACTGACATATAGTTGGGTGACCAAGAACCAGTGACAAAAAGATAACCACTTATTATAGTCCGGCACCCAGACCCCAAATCCATGCACCCCCCCAGTCGCATTTCTAGCCTATATAATATTGTTGTA
>JAUUEB010484170.1:0-10973 GCA_032362205.1 Clione limacina | reverse complement strand
AAAAAATTCAAACGTTAAAAAGCACTCCAGGGTCAAAAAGAGATCCTTCAACCTTTCTAGTTTTCATAAAAATAAGTACCAGTCATGTATTCTTTAAAAAAAAATACACCATCATAGGACCACTTTCCTGAGAATGGGCCAAAAGACCTAATCCTGAAATGCTCAATTCAGGATTTGTTGCAATATAGCATAACATTTCATAGGCAAAAATTTACAGAAAATAGTCTAGAAATCAACTAAGAATAAGAAATGTTTCCTCTATATAATGAAGATGTTAATTCACTTGGTCAACTTACCTGTCTTCATGAAATAGAATAAATCAGTCCGTGTCACCCATTGAACCCAAAAAGAATTAATACAAGCACCTTATCCTAAATAAAGTGTCATATAAATACTAAATTTTCAGTGAGAAACAATTAAACTAAATACTTTTTTCATCTGAAGTTTTCATGTGAATTTTTACCAATTCAAAGATATTTATTAACTTTTTTGTGTTTTTGCTTTCATGCTCAATATACATCTATATGTTAATACCTTTTCAGATTTGTTTTTCTAAAGATTAATTATTTTATTTCAGAGAAAAGCCCCTCGTCCAGTTATTCAGCATTCAGTGAACAGGCTCGTAAGATAATCCCAGGGGAAAGTTTGTGCAAAATGTTTTGTGGAGGGAAGACCTGCAAATATTGCACAGAGACTATTTGGCTACCTGAACAAATGGCAGTGGATGGTATATACTCAGAGTGGTATGAATATGACTAAAATACTTTTTAAAGGAAATACAAATTATGCACTATTGATATTGAGGCATCTCAAATTACTTCTTTTTTTTCTTCAGAGAAAAAGGTTAGAGAATATCATCAGCAGATAGCCAGCAAATGGTGTTTCAGGTACACTGAATGAATTTGCTTTTGACCCCAATGATATCAGAGAGATAATTCTGAGGCTATAAGAATTAAGAGGAGGAAAGTGGAGGCTTTAGAAAAACAACTGATAGATATATATTGGTGACCGAAAAAGGAAGTTACATCATAGAAGTTGCCATAGATTCCATAAAATGTTATTACTACTATGATGTCAAGATATTCAATAGATAGCGCTTTTGTTAATTGATTAAAGCTCACATGTGACTGAAAAGAAGAAATATGAATGCCTGAATATCTAATCAATTTTTATTTGAGCAACACCTTCCCTTTTTTATTCATGGTTACTAAAAGACAATCCCCAAGTGCCATTTTTAAAATTGTCATAGTTTTCAGATCAAAGATTAAAATAAATGTTATTGTTTGTTTTGGGTAAAGCAAGAAAAACATTTCAAACTCCAAGCTGCTTTATCTTCACAATTCTATCATGAAATCTGTCAACCTTGAATATTCTTAATACACTTTCTGCATAAATCTGATTTCGATGGCTCAATGGAAATTGACATTGAAATATCAAATATTTTCATAAATTGTCTCTTTCCATAATGAATAATGATCGTTTTGAATAATTTTCACTTTTACTATTAATTCTTAACAGATTGACTAAATATAGGTTGTGGGTAAAGCTATTGTCATTTGAACAATTTAATTTATTTCTACATTCTGAATGTACATTTCTCCTCAGGGTGACACCAAATATCCTAGCAATGGCACGCCCCTCCAACCACGGTATTGAAAAATACAAAATTTATGAACAGTTCAAAACGTAAGTTCAAATTTTGTTGTGATGAATGGAAAAATAAAAGGATATCAAGTGAAATGATTTGAACGTTTATTTTCAAGATTGTGAAATAAATCTGAAGCAGGAGCTTTCGACCGTCATCTGACGATCTTCTTCAGCTGACTAAGATGTCTGAATATTTAATTAATTTTTATTTGAGTGTCTTACACCTTGCCTTTTCAGCTAAAAGGATATTGATTGCTGTTGTGTTTTTTTAAATCAAGGGCGGTGTACAGTAAAATGTGGATGTTATTAAAACCTAAGTTGAGAAGTGACTGTCAATAAAAAAAAAATGTTGTCTGAACACTCTATGATTGGTCTTTGTTGACAGGCCTCTTCTTTGTCATCTAATTTAACAAAAATACACACCCAAAAACAATAACTGACAACTCAATTTAATTGATAAAAAGTGTGGTACTTTAACAGGTGTATGTTGCCTGGCTTTCACAAGCAACAATGGGTACAAATGGTGACCTGTATTATAAATGATAGTACATCATTTCCTTCACCTACGTTTGCAAACTGGCTTGATGAATTATCTTTTTTATCTCTCTTTTTTTTCAAATCATAGGACATAGATAGGAACCTCTAAAACCATAACTGTTACAAATATTCATAATGACTAAAGTTAAAAAGTCGTAATTATTTAATTTTTGACACATTTTACTTCATTTTGCAAGGCGTGCGATGAAGTTAGTGTAAAGTAAAAAAATCAAAAAAACACAACTGATACAACAGTGTTTGACCATTAATGATGTATTGATCTCTCATGCTATTGTTGGCTGCAATGTAGGTATTCGAGCGTAATAATATAGGAGTCACAACTGTTACAACGTAGGTAGTCAGTGATACAACTTTTGCTTACTTCCCCTAATGTTCACAGTATGCAGTTTCAGTGTGTAACTTTGCGTTATCAAAAAAACAATATTATGATCTTCTTCTTTCAATTGCTTTTGTTATGTTAAACGTGTTTTATCTTTGTTTCAATGCAGTTTAGGTATTCAAACTGTGATCAACCTACAAAGTGCAGGAGAGCATGCTTTTTGTGGCCATGGCAACGACTCTGGTGGCTTCTCTTATAGCACTTTTAACCTCATGGAAAATCAATGTAAGTCTTATTCTCAATGACATATATCACAACTTTTTCTGGTGATGTTTTGTTTTCACAAATATCGAGGCACAATTAATGGGAAATGTTTTTAGTATTAATAGAGTTGTTTCTTGTATACCAAGTGGACACTTATGGTGTTCATGTCATCAATCTTACTTATATTAGATTTAGAAGTGATAGAAAATATACATGTGCTGCACAAGCAGTAGAAACTGGATGTATCAAACATTCTCTCAAAACAACAGCATGAAGGTAAAAAATACCTCACTTTTTACAAGGGAATGTGTGACTTGTGTGAGAAAGAAATTCTATTGGCTATGTTGTTTGACTCCCTATGGAGATCTTCAGGTCAACTTTGGATTGTTATAAGATAAAAAAAAACTTTCATTCTTCTCAAGCTGTAAGGAGAAATCTCTGTAAACTACCTAAAAATAATAAAATTGGTTGTCTACAGTAGTTAAGAGTTGTGACTTGATGCTGTCTCCAGAGACCTGACTAGAATAACATTTGTGTAATTATTAAAATCATTCATGAAACTGTGTACTGTAGACCATTGAATAGTGCAGTTTTGCTTATAAAATGCTGTAAAGCATGCAAAACAAGACAGATGAAGAAAGTAATTTTTAACTTAGGACATTTCAAACTTTTAAACACAAAATGTAAAAAAAAATTCTGTGATGTTTGTATTTAATTTAATAGACGTTATAGCCTTTTTATTTACAACCACTTTTTTTTTTTTATCCCATTTTCAGTGTTCTTCTACAACTTTGCAATGTGAGTACTTTTTTCTTAATTGGTAAAAGCCAAATTATTTCCATTGTTTTATCATATTAGAGGTTAATACAATGATATTCTGTTTGGAACAGTATTACCTAGGTTATGTTAAAGGCTTCACCTTAATAAGTCAGCCTCAATTGGTGTTTCACTTTCTTCTTCTCATATTCTTGAGAAATATATACTTGTGAGCTATACTGCCATCAGGGATGATAGTCCAGTGCAATTTAATGATTGTTTTACTTTTTTCTTTAAAATCAAGACCTTTTAGGTAAGTAAGCAAACATCATAAATGTGTCTATTGATAAGCCATGTGTCATCAAAAGTGATATTCAAAGTCCTCATTTTCTAACTGTAAGAGCTGGTAAAAACAATACATGGACATAAATTATCACTTTCCTCTACTCTTCAAAATCAATATGACACTTGCGACTCAAAAGACTGAGAGATTGAATCATTGCAGAGGCAAATTTTGATATCTGATGAACGAAATTATAGTTTTATGAGAGTCATAGACGGTTTTGGGTGAAGCCACTATATTATCAGAGTGGAGCATCTTAAATGGTTCGCTAAACAAATTTGATCTTGGGCAATTTGGCCGTCTAAAAGACTTGAAGTATTTGTCTTTATCATCATCATCGAGTATAGTTGTATGTACATATTTGTTGTCATATGAACTATGTGGGTTTGACTTTTTAAAATGCAATTGCTTTACGCCAAGCACAACAATCTTGTGCCATCTCTGAGGTTAAACATTTAGTCCTTAAATCCTCCCTTAAGGCCTCACTCCAGGACTTTGGAAGATGGCACTTACCTAGGCAGTCGGGTACTTCTATTCTTTGGACTCTCTTTAGCAAGCTGCACTCCTTTTTTCTTGCCACGTGACCATACCAACGAAGCCTACTCTGATGCATTAGGGGTGACCCCAACTTTGGTCAGAAGTTCTACACAGGAGGATTCAACTCTTGAGGTGACATCACATATCCAACGGACCATAGACCTTTCATTTCTAGCTAGTCTTTGTGTGACCTTTGTTTTTGAAGGCCAGGTTTCACTCCCATACAGAATTACAGGTTGTATACAGCTCACATTTCATTTCTAGCTAGACTTTGTGTGACCTTCGTTTTTGAAGGTCAGGTTTCACTCCCATACAGAAGCACAGGTTGTATACAGCTCCTGTATAGATCACCCTTGGTTTTGAGCGAGACAGCCTTTGAAGGGGCAAAAGGTCCCTGGATTTCTTTCAACCACACTGCACTCGAATGACAGAGCTTGTTTCAGCGCCACCACCAGCATCAAGCATATCTTCAAGATAGCAAAACTTGTCGACAACTTCTAAGTTGCAGCCAGCGAGTGTAACAGAGGATGGCTGTGTTGTTGGTTCTGACTGGCTGACACAACTAGGGCAAGTGAAGTTAGCTACAATATGTTTGTTAATATACCCAGGCATGCAGTTAAGCTTTTGGTGTAATTCTGTTCACTGTAAGAATTTTTTTTTACTCTATATTTTCAATAAGCGTGCCATGAATCTAAACTTCAATATGGACAAACATGCACCAAAGCTAGCATTCCAGACCCACTAAATATACTTGCGCCACACCTTTAATGAACACAATTTTCTCTTTCTGAATTAATAGACGATGTTCACACTATTATTTTAAAAGCGAGGGTGATGCATAATGGTGCATAGCATAGCGGGGGGGACCCGTCTTTAATCACTCTACAGGGTGGTTAAAAAGTCAGGCCAATTTGTGTTTTCTTTCATTTTGTATATCTTCCTTCCTGGGCAAGACCGGTTACCTCAGCCACTAGTTTAAATATAAGTTTAAGATAATGTGATTACAGAAGAAAGGCTAATTCTCAATTATTTTGACTCATCAGGTGCTGAGGTTGGTGTGAGTACTTCACGTATCCATGCTCGTGGCCCAGTGGGACTGGAAGGTCTCCTCACACACAAGTGGGTCTTGTCAGGCGAGGGTCAAGCTGCATCAGATTTTACAAGTGGCCAAAAGAAGTTTGTCCATGAAAAAATGGCACTCTACGAAGAGGGTACAGATAGCAGTTCCTCTGATTCATCATGACCTTAAAGATTAGCTTTTAGTATGTTTGGTATTTGCTTGAAATTGAGTTACCATGGTAATTAGTTGATCAATTGTGTGTGATGCACAGACTGCATGCAAGTTGAGGAATTATATTTTAACCCAGGTTTTGTTGAAAATCTGGCCAATTGCTACACATGTTTTCAAAGATAATTGTAATAATTCTTTTTTTAAGCTTTATGACTCCAATGTCTTTCTTTATGACAATTACACAGTGTATGAGAAGAAACGCACTTATGTACCTACCATTGTATGGGGCATGCCTGCCATTTTAATTTTGCCTGCCTCTTAAATGTGTACAATTCTATCTGTCAAAAGCTATACTCAATGAGAGATTACACAAACTTGTATATTTTGTAAAAATAAAAGAAGTAATGTGATTTAATGATAATCATTTATAAATTGTTAAGTTCTTGTGATGAAATCTACAAATTATTTAAAGGAGATACTAAATTTTTGTAAGAAAGAAAAATTGACTGACTTTGTCTATATATTGTCTACAAAAATGTTGAGAATACAGAGGAATTGATTTACTCTAGACTCAAAATATATGAATGATCCTCATCAATTAAAACATTAACACTTTTTAAAGACATTGCTGTATTTTAATTGTATATTATGTCTTTAATTATTATGTTTGTTGAATTTATCTTTTTTCTGCTGTTTTTAATTTGTTTGATGTTTTGTTAATTTTGATTCCATTTTAATCTCATAAAAAACCATTGAACAGTTAGATGAAAATGTATTAAAATGTGACTACAAGAATTGATATAACTAGGACAAGTATCCTCATATCTCTTGTTTTAATGGTTTCCCAATCACTTAAAAATAACTTTTTAGACTTGTTTGCTCTTAGGGTGCCATAATAGTCTTATATGGATCAAATTGTTTTATATTCTACAAAATAAGTGTGTGGATGTTTTAAAATTTAAGATTTTATTGAAATTTAATAGCACTCTTGTGAATTCAGATAAATATTAAGCATTCTCACTGATGCTTCCATGTTCTACATTTCCAAATATAAGAGTAAACAAGAATTAAGATAGGGGAGAAAAATGTTGATGAAATTAATGAGACAAAACAGAACAAAAGCAGAAATAAGTTAGTTGATGCTAAATCTCTTTATAGATTTTATAAATCTTCCTATGCCATGATTTTGTCTATACTTGGATTACTTATGTATAGTAGTATATATGTCAATTATATTGTATTTCATGCATAAAATTAGGATCTTTTTTACCTTACTTATTCAGCATTTTGTTGATATATCTTTTGAATATTTGAAAATGGATGGCATTATTTAAAGCTCAAAGAATTTCAGGAAGTAAGGAGTATATTCATTTATTAAATGGTACCATACAAAAGTAATGGCCCTCATAACGTAATGAGTCAGAAGATTATTTCATAAAAATAAATGTTATCAGTGGAGAAAGCATTCAACAGTCACAAACGTAAAAGGAATCATTGAGGAAAAAAGGCTAAATGTTAATGAAAGACAATGAAATTTGGCACAACAATTTATTGTTGAGATACAGTAGTATTAGTTTCTTTAATTTGTGCTGATAAATGCTTGATTCTGATTGAAAGCTTTTCTTTACAAAACTTTATGCTTTTAGCTTTGTGTGACATTTTGCAAAATTGCATTTTTTGTTTAGATAAACTTCTCTTTTCAGTTGTATTTAAAATACTTTTTGTGTGATTGTTTTCTATTGAAGCCATTCATTTTGTTTTTATCAACAGTTTTTCAGATACAATGTAATGACAATTGTCAAGTTATTTTTGTCCTATCTATAAAAGAAGTTCATAGATTTGACATTTGTTTAAGTGTGAAGAGATAGTTGCATGTTATTGTGTATCTGTTTGTATTTTTGAGTAGACAAATATTTCTATGTCTTCTTTAATTGATCTGAATGAGTCTTGACTTTAAATCCAGCTTTTGGCCCTGTGTGTGTAGATGGGTGGTTGTATATCTTTGTGAATATGTTTATCATTATATGAGATTGCTCTTCTTTATCAGATGAGGATGGAACCACAACCTTTCACACTGTAAATGCTTCAACCACAAAATGCTTTAAATAGGAATTTTATATTATAAACTCGTTAGAGAACCTTTGAGAACACTGACCCTATATACGGTATTAATCAAAAAGTAAGGTTTTGGTGGGATAGCTTGAACAAATTTGAAAAGGAAATCTTACATCAAATTATAAAGAAAAACACAAACCTGTCTGAGGGTATGAAAAGCTTAGGAAATAAAGAATCAAAATCAAAGATTAATTTAAAAAGATATAACTTTTTATTGTTTGGTTTGTATTGGTAACTATGATTGTCATTTATTTATCAATCATATATTGTGGCAGATATGGGATTGAGATGTAACTTTGTGTTTGACTACATGTTTCGTATGGTTATGTTAATTCCCTTGCCCGTCTTGGCCTTGTTGAGATTTAGTTTCAAGTCTTCTAACAGAGTTGATACCACTGCTATACCAGACGTATTTAGCCCATTTCGTTCTAGGCTAAGTAATGATTTAGCCAGTGTAGTTTTGCATAATTATTGTAATCATAGTTATCTATACAAACTTAACAATGGTCTTTAAATACTATATGGCTCATATACATCAATTATCTAGGTGATATAATTTTTTATTTAAACAAATTAATTTTTTTGTAATTAAAAAAAAATTCCTTTCTTAAAATACTTTGACCCATTATTTGGTTCATATTTATTGCGATAAAATTTATATATTTTTTCTTCAGATTAAAAAGGTTGACATTCCAGATAAAAATTTCTTATAAAAGAAAATCTGTTACAGATGAGTTTATAATGTATTGTTTCTATTGGACATTCTGTAGTAGAGCATCAGGATGGTCAGAAGTTCTTCACAATGTTTTAGCCTTATATAACAGCAACATTTTGATCTTGAATATCAGGGCATTTTTTTGTTATCTACAAATCTTGACAAAACTAAATGTTTCAGGATGTTTATGTTTTCCTCTATGTGCCTGATTGTGTATGCTCTTGAGCATACCAATAATCATTGTCACCTCAAAATATACATTATTCAGCTATTGTTTGCCTTCAACTGCTCTCGGTGATGCTGACAGGAGAAGACAGGAGAGTTCGCTTTCAGAGTTATCCCAGTTTTAGCATGCCATATATACCCACTTATATATAGGTATAACTGATGGCATGAAAAGAAAAAATGCTGAAAGTTATTTCAGCAGATACATGGTTTTTATGTACTTTTAAACAGTATTTTTCAGGCTAATTTCAGATGCTTGGAAAGTCGAAAGATATAACATGTTTGATAAATGTATTTGTGTTTAATTATTTTTGTGTGAACATGCAATTTGCCTAGTTTGTTATGCATTCTGAAATAAATTGTGAAGGGGATCAAGTTCCTGGCCATGGTTTTCATTTTATCTGCTTTCTGTAAACATAAAATTTACAGTAAATTTCCTCATTACATTTATGGTGCCTTAGGTCGAAAGGTTCCACTTGTGAGTATGTGTGTGAGAGAGGTTGTGACGGTGTGTGTGAGTATGAGGGTGTTAGTGTCTGTGTGTGTGTGTGTGTGTGTGTGTGTGTGTGAGAGTGTGTAAATGAAGGTGTGTGTGTGAGAGTGTGTATGTGTGAGGGTATGAGTGTGCGTGAGGATGTGTGTGAGAGGGTGTGGGTGTGTATGAAATAGGGTGTGTGAGAGAATGTTTGTGTGTGTGTGAGAGGGAATGTATGTGTGTGTGTGTGTGTGTGTGTGTACATGAGAGGGTGTGAGTGTGTGTGTGTTCGAGATGGTGTGAGTGTGTGCGAGAGGGTTTGAGTGTGTGCAAGAGGGGGGTGTGCGTGTTTGCAAAAGGGTGTGCGTGCAAGGGTGAGTGAGTGTGTGTATGTGAGAGAGGGTATCTGTGTGTGCGCTAGAGGGTCAGTGTGTGTGCAAGAGGGTGTTAGTGTGTGCGAGAGGGTGTTAGTGTGTGCGAGAGAGTGTTAGTGTGTGCGAGAGAGTTTGAGTGTGTATGTAAGAGAGGGTGTGTGTGTGCATGTGCGAGTCGTTGTGATTGTGTGCGAGAGTGCGTGTTCGAGAGGGTGTGTGTGAGTGTGCGAGACATTGTGATTGTGTCTGACAGGGCGTGTGTGAGTGCGTGTTCGATAGGATGTGCGCGAGAGGGTGAGAGGGTGTGTATGTGCAAGAGAGTGAGTGTGTGCATGTGCAAGATGGTGTGAGTGTGTGTGTGATAAAGTGAGTATGTATGTGTCTGCGAGAGGTGTGAGAGGGTGTGTATGTGCGAGAGCATTAGTGTGTATGTGTGCGCAAGAGGGTGTGTGGGTGTGCGCGCAAGGGTTTGAGTGTGTGAGTGCGTGTGCGAGAGGATGTGAGTGCGTGTGTACGAGAGGTTGTGAGTGTGTGTGCAAGAGGGTGTGTGAGAGGGCATACCTCTACAAAGTTGTACTGACAGTACAAGCTAATGAGTTATTATTTACAAGCAATTTTTAATGCACAATTTACACACATTTAACGCAGGTGGTTTTTAATTGTAATTTTTCTGAATTCTTCAGATACTGGTTTACCAGTAAGATGCTGCTATAATAGAAGCAGCAAGTTTACCAGTAAAATACTGCTAGAACAGAACAGAAGATGCTGCTTTAATAGAAGGCTGTTGGTTTACCAGTAAGATGCGGCTAAACAGAAGGCGACTGGTTTACTATTAAGATGCTGCTATAAAAGGTGACTGCTGGTTTACCAGTGCTGATAGAAGGCTGGATTACCAGTGAAAAGTGAAAATCAGTTTGTGAAAAACCTTGAGACATTTTTAACAAACATAAAGATGTTCTGTCATTGCCAAATTACTTAGCTAAATCTTCTAGAGATACAAGAAGTCAATTAGATCCAGTTGATATTAAAAATTACGCATGTGAGTAGATTTATAGGGAGAATTTGGGAAGCCATCCAAAAACGCTTGAAATGTGCACAACCTGGGTCCACATGCTTCAGGGAGGCACCAACTGAAGATGTTTTTTCCGGTGATTGAGACTGTCCTCAGAGGAAGACAAAATCTCTCTTTAGACTGGATAGAGTCATTAACAAGAATTGGATTAGGAGGGCCTGGAGTGGCAACAATGGAAGGAAATGACCTGTCCAAAAAAGCCCTCCAAATGTGTAAAGGATTTGGAGAAAGATTTACCACTGAGAGATGGATACCAGGGAAACAACAGAAAGAAGGGCAAAGAACAAATTAATCATGTTTTACAAAATTATTTCCCACCAGACCCACATTCCCACAGATGAT
>JAUUEB010484159.1:0-10973 GCA_032362205.1 Clione limacina | reverse complement strand
TGTGTGTGTGTGTGTGTGTGTGTGTGTGTGTGTGTGTGTGTGTGTGTGTGTGTGTGTGTGTGTGTGTTTGTGTGTATTTCTGTGTGTATGTGAACACGATAACTCAAAAAATATACAACTAATTGACGTTAAATATAGTAGGATGCTGTTAATCAACACGATGAAAACCCCTATTGAATCTGTTTATAATTGACTGAGTTATGGAATTTTAAGTGTTTCTCTCTCATTCTTGGTAGAAAAAATGTCACCATCACCGTATCAGGAGTTCTAATTGTAAGTTACACACTGATGCAGCCTTTTAATGAATACGTCTGGTTGCGCATTTTCCGCCGGGCGGGGAGCTTTTGTACATACTGTGTTCATTAAGAAACTCCGCGCACCACACAAACGTGCACAGTCTTTTCCTGAATCCTTCAAAGCGTATTATTGGCTGCAATCCAAGCAAAGAAATCAATGTTTTTATATACTCATTTTGATAAAGTTATATTAAGTAATCAATGCTGTATTATGAGGAACTGTTTAATTTTAAAGTGACAATTTTGAACCCAATATTTAGTTATTTAGGTTGATTTGGATTGATTTAATCAACATTGTTTCCACAAGTACCCCCCCCCCCTAATAACTAAATGGATACTTCATTAAAAGAAAATAACATCCAAGCTTTATGGAACCAAAGGAAATGTGAAAGGCAACACAAAATCATAGCATCTAGTCTTCTAACAACCAAAAAAAAGTTTTTTTGTCTCCAGATCGTTGGGCGCCATGTGCAACAAATGAAAGCTTGTCTTGAACAAATGACTCGCGTGACTAACTCAATAATATTCATGAATAAAAAAGGTGAATATTTGTGTTTAATGCATTATGTATGATTTGATGGACTGAAACAAATCATCTGGTAGATAATTCTCAGGGTTGATTTTCTTTTCATAGCTGTGTTTCTTATTTCTTAATCTAGGAAAACTTGTCGACAGCAATCTTATATTGTCTTGGTTTTCTATCTTATGGAAATTAACTACCATGTTTACATTGACCCTAGATCTGGAAAGTTAGCTTTGCCACAAATAAAAACGATTTGCATATATTAATTATTTACTATTTATGGGGGGCCGCGATGGTCTAGTGGTGAGCGTACTCGACTCTCATCTGAGAGGTAGGGGGTTCGAGCCCTCGCGTCGCCACAAGTCATTTTCGGTAATACCTTGTGAAAGTATTGTCACCCTATTTCCCACGTGGCGCTGCGCTGCGGCGATAAGCAATGACCTACAAAATAAGTATAGAAAAAGTGCCCTCACAGGACGAAAAAACCCATCGGGGACATAAATATACCATGCTTGGTGTTTAATAAAAAAAACACTGCAGAAGATATGCTTCACGTAATCATCACACATTAATGTAAACAATAATTGTGATTTGTGTTTCATCCTTCTGATTCTTTTTAGGGATATGGTTTTGCAATTGGAAAAATATGTTTCTGGTGTAATGATAGGACTCTTTAAAACGCTAAGTGTTGCTAGTTATGTATATAATTAGTATACAGCCTGTAGCATTACAGTAAAGATAACACAAAACATATTGTTTTTGTATTTCAACCATACGAAGGGCAATACATATATAAGCTCACTTTGAATCTAATTTACATTAACAGATAATTATCTGGAAATGTCCAATAAGCCGCTAATATATTTCTTTGATATTGCCCCTAATGACTGTTTGGAAGCATTTATTGTGTCTATAGTCTATACATCTTATATTTACAAGAGATAATCTGTACATATGTGCGTGTTTTTGTGTGATACTCTAGCAATGGTAAAAATTGATATTAACCCTTATGCCATTTTATTTGTATTTTTAATGTTATCATTGTAAACCACAGAGTATATACATAAAATTAACAAACGTGAACATTATTACATTAAAAGCATCTGCTGTCCATCGATAGATCTTACACAAAATGGAAAAAGTAAGCAGTATGAAAACTGTATTTGTGACGTGATTGTGCAAAATAACTGAAATTCAATACGTATCATTCTTTTTTTCTCCTCATGAAACACTGGCAATTGTTACCTTAGATGAATACTCTCACAATATTACGAAAAGTCGCATAAATATAATACACAGGTCATATCAACCTCAAATCCCATCAGAATTATATAATCACGGATGGCTACCAACAGTTCAGAAAAACACAAAAATGACAGAAATTGATTACTAAGGGCATAGCGCCAGGTTGTATTCGGATGATAAAATCAGTTGTAAATCAAGCGTTATTAATTTGTGGCAGTTATTTGTGCAAAACTACTCTTTGTTTGCTCTATTAAAGACTTGTTTGTATTGGCTATATGCTGGTACACATAACAACAATAACAAAATATTTCAAATCAAACAAGAGAAAATCAGTATACATTCTCCGATGAATACGTTGATACCTCCTCAGCAATATCCTTACAGACTCGGTATATTACATTCAATTTCGCTTATTTTCTATAAAGACAAAATTGTATTTACTTAGACTGACGCTCACTCTTACCCTTAAGCTATCAGCCATGCAAAACTCAATATTTGGTGTACCTAGTGACCCTGTCATCTTCCTGACTTGTCTTAAATAACGGTTCTTGATGTCTACGAGAGATACGACAAGACGGGATGACACGCTTTCATTTCCAATGTGTCTTATTGCCTCTTTGGGTCTGCCGGAAGGAGGTCAATTTATGTTTCTGATAATACTTTAAGATGGTCAATTGTATATACTTTAAGATAGTCAGTGACTTAATACCAACAGCCATCTTGCCATGACCACTCTATGAGATGTAAAACTTCTTCCGATTTGTATTATATCAATATCCTTTTAACCCTTGAACATCAACATAATTTGAAGATCGTTGATATGCGAACTTTCTGTCCTTATAGTGTCATGACTATGTTTAGTTTTATTATATATTAAGGACAGAATAACTCATATAAATCTAAAGTTGGCATACATGTATATTCAAATGTATGTGACCTGCCTGGATCTTCGGTGGATGGAAGAAGATCTAGTGAATAGTGTTCTTATTTTACACTTTTTTTTTCACATTTGAATTTATCTTCAAAATGGACGATCAATTTGATGTTTTTAGTTCATGATTTGTGAAAAACTTATAATGTAACGTTAAGTAACGTTAAACATATATCACGACATAATTATCATTGAGGTAGGTTGCTTTCACTAATTTACTTAATTCGCACATTTTAGGATGCCAACGACAGTGATTAATTGTTACAATTTTACACTTTATTAAGATGGAATAGCTTTAATGTTTTTTATTTGTTTTTTTTTATAATTTTCTTCATTAGGAAGTGATCAGTATTAGTTTATTTATGTGTATCAGTTGATGATGATTGTAAGTGTTAAGACCAATCATAGCACACTGCGGTCATGTTAAAGTTCCAACATTAATGTATTGACCAATAACGTGGCGTATGCGTGTGGAACCAAACATGCTAAACTAGCTGAATTCAAGCCTGCATCTAGCATGCGAAGCAAATACGTTGATTTTAGTCTATCAGGTTCTTTAGTAAACTGTCTACAGACACATTGATATATAATATGTACACTCACCTTTTCCATCTGTTATTTGTTGAACAGTATCACACAAATATGCATTTACAATCACTACATAGACCATAACAATAAGATCAAACATAGCAGGAATCGTTGAACGACTTGGTACATGGAACTTAATTGTATGCTTTTAGAAAAAATGGTATATACCTTGGCATGTAGCACAGCGAGACACAAAAAACACAAATGACACCAGATAGATATGTTAAGTGTGGACAGTGAAATTGTTTATTTGTATTTAAACTTCTATAAAAACCTATTAATGAAATATATAAAACTCTAAAGAAATGCAAACAATTGTTTTCAAAATGCTTATTTTTGAAACAAAATATGTTAAAAGGCGTGTTAATATATTATTAACTGTTAGCAGCTTCGTGTTTATATATACGTTTTAAACTAAGACTAACTGTTGTAAGAAAATAACAATATCCATGTGGAAACAGCTAGACTACCTTCGACCACAATAATTGTAGAATACATATACTTCTAATCACACTATTATATCAGCGTTGTACGCAATACAGATTTAATGTTTTTCGTAAATTATAATTAGAACACAAAGACACTGAAACTAGGACGAGTATAACAAATTGGCTTCCTCAAGTCAATACATCCATTGATATTCCTACATTACAGCAATAACTTTACAACTAGGCATTGTAACTAACAGTAAAGGGGACATAATCACGTATGTGACACTAGCTCTCTCGTTTTCTATAATTTATCATCATTATTCCTCTCACTGCCTTTTCTAAAGCGACATCTACGCTGTCGCATCAGCGTTTATAAAAGTATCGATTACAAATGCATTTTTTTAAATGTGTTAAGCTCTAAATCCATGAATGTACTTATCAGTTGTTTTAATTAATGATACAAATCATAACAAAGTGAGGACAAATATAAAATGATCAGGTTTCCAGCAGTCGAATACAAATTGACAGAAATTATTGAGCACATCATGAATAAAATAACGATACAATTGCAACGGAAAGGATAAACAGAGGATTTCGACGATACAATTTCATATTTTCGGGATTTGAATAACCTTCACTCATTAAGCATTTTTAATTGAGACGTCTAAATATCACTGAAAGTAAAAAGTGTATCTAAATTATGATGCTCTAAACTATGCATTCAATATTTTTTTTAGCAATATAGATGGCATATTTGTGAAATCCTCAAAATACAGTTATATAATTTTTCGTTCTATCACAAGATGAAATATTGAAATCTGATTGATTGAAATAGAGACAAGACATCGATTCTTTGTATATGCTAAGTAAAGAAATGCAGTCACATGAATAAGTAAAGAAATATGGCATGAATAATACATATTGTCAAATATTTGCTTGATAAATATGATAATGTGGCGTCTTATATGTATATAAGTGATAGTATGATACTAATTTTAGATTTAAGACGTGTTACTAAATGCCGTTTTTTCATTGAATTTTAACCGCTGTTATGGAATCAGTTTTTAGGGTATGATAATTGAAATTATGGCTTTTACTTTTTAAAATATATATTCAAGCACCCATTGTTTAGGTTTGTCATATTTTGTCAATGTACATAAAAAGACAAGTATATCATCGGAAACTATATTCATGTTTCTTCTTCTTATTATTGTTATTCAATAATCATTACTTCTCTATTAATGTATCTTTACCTTTAGATTTGACATAAGGATTACGTTGGGATTGATTATTTGACGTTATAATGTCGATATATTTGAAAAAAAAGTTCCCATTAACAGCTGCTTGTTTAATTTGAAAATATATATTATTCGCTTTTCAATCATCAATGAAGCTGATTTCCACTTCTTTCTTAACCTGTATGCATCATTGTTTCTTTAACATTGCTAGAGGCTTAACAATCAATATGAACCAGAAAACCTCACATTCTCAATGCATTGATGCAAATGTATTCAATAAAATAAAAAAGACGTTATGAGAAGAACGAACCTAATCCCTTATTTTTCCCCATCAGAACGTGACTGCTCACCCTCATTTGAAGAGGGAATTTGCAGATGTCAGCTGGAATATGCCATGCCTTGATTTAACTAGATTATTTATAAAGATGTAACTTTATCGAAATAAATGTTGTCACAACGAAGTGAAGAATGATTTTAAGCTGAAAACCTTCAGGAAATGGGACGTGGAGGAAAAAAAGGACGTAACAGTTTGTGAAGTATTGAACTACTTTAACATATTTAACAATATAAAATACATTTTTTAGTTGAATGAGACATACTTATAAAAGCTAGTATTGCTATTGCCACATGATATCTTTACTCTTAAGAAGATGGTAGGCAATTACATATATATATTTAGATCATGTTGTAAGCGTGTTTTAGTTAGTTTCGACAAATTTTGATAATATGACAATAAGACTGAAGACTTACTGATTTAAAACGTATTGGAAAGTGATACGTATTTTTTCTCTTAAGGAATGAAAATATGTAGCCTCATTCCAAGCCAGTATCTTCAACGAAATTAAGTACCTGGTTTCATATAAAAATACATAGTAAGTCGTTATAATTGCATGCCATGAATCACTAAAATAACTCACGCAAAGTAATAATATATAGAAATTTACATTTCAGTGATTTATAAAAATAGTATCTTAATTTATCTTTTATCTTGACCAAATTTGCCATACAGCAGTAAACGAATGTATTCAACTGTTAATCTCTAGAATATCGTTTTATAATTATTCAGTTTCTGCTATTTCTGAGTAGTATTTGCCGAGTAACTTCACAGTAAATTAAAAAAGTATTCAAACGCATCTTCAAAGTCTTCACAAATTAATATTTTTAGAATTCATTACAATTGTGTTTAGGTTTGGGATACCGTGTATTTATGTGATATGAGTCTTTTGTTCCTGCTTTTTTCGTTGTTTTAATATTGTAAATAAATTGTTATATATAATTAATATAACTTCCCAACGGTACCATTGTTGTAGTGTAATACATTTGAACCCTCATAAAAGCTTTTAAATTATATTCTAATAAAATGTACGCCCAGTATATCAAACAAATAGATACATGTAATCAGTTGACCTTTTATTTTGACAACCCTGATGGCCTCCGGTGCTTTAATATTCTTTCGAGTCATATTATCTTCTATTCAATTTTGTCGTTCATCTCTGGTTACTTTCTCTGGCGTTAGTTCTTACCCTGAGCTATCAGACATATTAGACTCCATATAATTCAATGTACCTAGTGACTCTGTCATATTTGTTACTTGTCTCTGGGGATGGGTCATGATACATACAAGAGATAAGTGTAAATAAGATTGACAGCATGTTATTGTTTATTTAGTTCGTTGAATCATTTAGCAGGTGGAATCAACCAATTGTTAATACAGTCTTGTAAGAAGGTCGATCGTCTATAAACATATTACTGAAAGTATAGGGACATATTTGCAGTATTAATACATAAGGGCGACGGGGGATGAAAAACATAATAATGCACTTTATATATGGAGTATTTTACTTTTGTGTGAGCGGGGTTACAAATGACTCTGAAATTCCTCTACAAAGATCAACTGTCTGCATTTGAGGACTCACAGTAACCAAGTACCGATAACGAAAGGTTTCCGGTTTTTATCTACATACTATAATTCAACATCTTTGTGTTTATGTGTGTATGTGTTTCTGTATGCAATGGGATTACAGCCATATATTTGACTCAATCGACATGTATGTTGGTATATATAACCATATGTGTGGTTAAGCTTTTGGCGAACGTTGGTCGACTGTAAGTTATTAGCTTTTGAGTTTTGGTGCGTATTTTACAGAGTAAAACAAGAAACAAGGTGTCACTAGACTTAATATAGAAACGATCGCACCTTCTTCCTGTCGCACATAATATACGTGCCTCAGCCTAATGAACACACATTTATATTTCCTTATTAAGAGAAAAAGGTTGGAATAAACAGTTAATTTTAATACGGAGTGTTTCAAAATATTATTTTAAAAAGGCGGTGGTGGCATATTTGCGCATAATGGAGAAAGAGAGAAAAGTATACAGGGTGGTTTAAAAAACAGCCAAATTCGTGTTTCTTTCTTTTTGTATCCTCCCCGGGCAAGATCGGGTACTAAGCCAAAAGTTTGTTATATATTTGGTATTATATTTTCTTCTTATTTCAAAGTTCTTTTTATCAAGTGACTGCTTGCTGATGCCTTATTTTAAAACAAATAAAGAAACTTAAGAAAAACAAATTCAACAACAAGAACGTGTTAAAGTTGACAAAGAAAGGAGGAAGTCGATTGTTTAAATCGGACCTATAACTCATTTATTTATCCTTTTGCATAAGCATAAATGCACGTGCTTCATAGGACCCAGGTGGTTGTGCTTTAAGAGTGGTATAATACAGATGTGAAATACGTATCACTGAAGTATATGATAATGTCTTGTTGTGTAAGTGTTCATAATTTCTTTCTGGATTTCAAAGCTGATCTAATTTACAATGCGGAGTGAGTATTATTACGTCTTCCGCCAGTGAACTAAACCAATGATTGTAGATGTGACTTGAATAGCTCCTCAGAGCTCGTCTTACTCGAGAACACATTGTTTCGTAATAAACATGTAGTTATTTCAACAATGTGCGTCATACAAAGGAGATGAATATTTCGTTCCTTTTACATCGCCAGCTTTTGAGCAAGACAAAAAAATCAAAGTTAATATATTAATCACCATCGTGTGATTATTTGTAAAGCCTAATGAAGTCAGAAAACATAATGTTTTCTGACTCCATTAGACTTTTAAAAGTAATCGAAGTATTTTTTGTTTAATTAATCTTGAAAAACATCTCTCTTTGAAATATTATAATTCCTTTTTCATGACAATTTTCCTATCTTCAACATGCACTTCAATACTGGCACTTTATCCCAATGCTTCATTACACATCATCTACCATCCAATAATGTCACCTAGGAATATCGAAGCTTCTTTGCATTTGCTGACATGTAATTTTAGCCCTATTAGTTCGCACTGTTTCCTTCTTCATTATGCACTACTAGCATTGTATAATTAGTTAAACTTGCTGAATGTAAACCACTTTTTGTTTGCTTTTTCGTTAATGTCAAGGTTTCTCATGCATGGTTTACACAACAAAACTTAATACCCTTTAGTTAATAAGTCTCGCTTAATGTCCACGTAAATCAAAAGAGACATTCGTCTCCATACCATTTGCCCTTTTTGTGGCGACCGTTTGGCTTTCATATAGTTATCTAATTATTCTTTGCATTATCTACTCTTCGCTTTATATCCGTCTCTCCTTTTTCTTTCCTTTTACATATGACATATTGAATTATTATAAATTCGTGATTTAAAATAGTCGAGTGTTATTGTTTAGATCTTAACATAACATAAATATAGTCCTTGAGAACGAGATGAAAGCACATTTATAGCTCCAAACATACCAAGTGGCTAGCTTCAAATTAAAATACACAGAGTGTTAGATAGGATGTAAATGGTAATTTCTCCTTAACTGCTATATACTATATAAGTGTCGGCTTTCAGAGGTTTTAAACAATTATAAGAACAAATAACTATTATCTCGATCCAGTTAATGTAACCATTGGCCAACTTGCAGCAACATTAAAGTACAAGTTTGAATCTCGAAGATTGTGTTATAATTTGATTTACGTTCCTATAATATAAGCAGTTCAATGACCTCTAAATGAACGAAAACAAAATACGCCATCGACACTTATCTGTAAAATTGAAACACAATCAATAAAATGTTATAAAAAATCCTCAACTTGATTATAACAAATGTCGTCTGTGATAACGATGTTTCAGCAAAATGATATAAATAAGACAAATAGAGCTAATTAGTTATGTGAACATGTCATTAGCGATGTGATTGTATAAATTGACGTATATTCAATTCGTTCAATTATATCAATGTCTTCAGGAAACACTGTAATTATGTTCTATTTTAAATGAAATTATAACATTACAGCTCATCAACGCCAAGTCATTATAACTCACCAACTCCTTAATAATCTAGTATTATACATTGCCATAGGCGGCTTTTCTTACTAATGATTTAGATGACACATTTATCTAAGAAATATGTTTTTTAGGTTTATTATGTATGCATATAATTATAGTGGAGCGTCTAGCAAAGTTGATCACGAAAAAATGATGGCAAGCAGTAAAGACAAAATATTGTCAATGTGACATGTTTCATTCAGTAATTGACTGTGTGTATATTTGAGGATATCAACGACAGTGCTAAATCGTTTACATGTGACACTCTATTAAGACAAAGCACCTTTAATGTGCATGCCCTGTATGTGAAGTGGGACTTTCCAATCGTTACCTTAACAAGTCTAAATTTAGTCTTCGCTGATCAGACAACGTGATTTCCCCACATCTTGAAATATGCACAATTGTGTACGCCCGCAGTATTTTTATATATCTTTCATGGGACACTACTTTTAATTGGCTACATTCAGTAACACATTGAATGTGATGACTTGTCTTTATTCCCATCAATAAAATACAACTGTCCTTAATAAGTGAAACAAAGATCTATACCATGTAAGAAGCCTTTCGTCATTTTTGCCTGTCGGACCTAGATGTTTCGACTTGATCTATGTATATAAATCTACAAAAAGATATGTGTGTCCTCTAAATTAATTGTTATATAACAATTACTCCCGTTTAAGGACGTTACATAATTCTACTTTTGGGGGTCTATATTGTATATTCGATTAAGAAGCATTCTTACATGGCTAGCTTTTGTCAATAACGAGAAAAGATTATCCTTTGTTAACACATCATACGCCCACACCTGATTACTTTATACATATCTAATGTTTTTAGCAGAACATAAGAGATCTGTCGAACTATTTCATCGCGATAAAAACAATATACATAATACATATTTTGTTAACAGTTTTCCATGACTCTATGAACCATTTTTTTTCTTTTTAAGCTGTCTGGAACTAGCGGACTAGATACAACTATTGTACTGCGTGTGTTTATGTGAAACTGAAAATGTATCCTCCAGATGATGTCTTTACCAGTAATAATTTAAAGACTCAATATAGCTTAGTCGGTGATGTCAAGCTAACTAGGGACAAGCAAGAGGCAGGAATCATAATGTCACAGTTAAGTTGTGTCATTTAATAATTCCAGACAGTCAGGGGAATCGGAGCTATGCGATTGGGTACACTAGATATTATGATAATTATCAAAACCAAGCTTTAGTCATTGCAAATGTAAATATAAAAATAATCATGAAAGCTGACAGTAACTTCTTGGTATCTCGTATGACTGACTGACTGATGTAGAGCTGTTTTAATGATTTCTCATCGTGCTCCTCACGATCTCCTGCCTCCATACGGCGTTGACTTT
>JAUUEB010484148.1:0-10974 GCA_032362205.1 Clione limacina | reverse complement strand
AGAGAGAGAGAGAGAGAGAGAGAGAGAGAGAGAGAGAGAGAGAGAGAGAGAGAGAGAGAGAAAGAGGGAGAGAGAGAGAGAGAGAGAGAGAGAGAGGCGGAGGCGGAGGCGGAGGCGGAGACAGAAGTAGATTATGTGAAAGAGATCATATAAAAGTCGATTAAATAGGCAATAAATCAGAAATAATGATATTCTATATGCTCTATGATTTTTTAACCAGAATACATGAACGCAATGACTGATACTGCCGAATTCTGACCAGTCAGTTTTAATAATGTCAATATGATTTTCCAGCACCATCATAGTATATTACTTTATTATAGGAAAAAATGACCTTTCTCCAACTGTTTTTCGGATGAGCAAGCGACAGGTCGGTGCCTTCTTATTCAAGCTGACTGGCTCTCCATAGCTGTAGAAGTATAAAAAATGTTACTATAAAGTTGTTCCAATGATGGGGCATTTTTTTAACTGGCTTATTACCAAAACACGTTACAGGTTCCAAAATTATATTCATATATACGAGTTAATCAAAAACATGTGTATTCGTTACTAGCAAGCTATATATGCGTAATCCTTTTGTGTGAGGCCATCTCGTGAGTTACATAGTCACGTTTTCAAGTATGGTAAAGATTTTCATGAATAGTTAGTACTGTTATTATTCTATGATTGCACACTTTATGTTAAAATGTTACCAAATGTTTTGGATCTTAACAAAAAAAAATTGTTAATCATGGCAAATAAACATCTTTCTTATTAATGCTTTCAAGAATAACAGTTTGGGTTGAGTGGGGCTTTTGACTTTGTTTTAGTTTTAGCCTTTTACTCAATACTTCTATTCCACTCAAGATCTTAAATACATTATCAATGCTTTTGTCGTACAAATTATCTCTTTTACTCTAAACATATCACACTGCCATAGCTTTATTCGTCTTATAATTTTTTTTACCCGTGAAGATCCATAATAGTAGATTCAATAATTCTTTCAATGAATGCATAACCATGTTTCTTAAGTTTTAGGTTTCGCGTCCTGTCATCAATCGTTGATTGATAATAACTCTGTAAATACAATTGTAGATAATGATATCATTATTATGGTTTAAAAGGTCCCCTGTTGAGCTCTCAAGTGGTTTCTATAAACTTAATGGTCTAAATATCAATAACTCTTAGATTCAAATAAAAATATAACAAATTTCATTGATCTAGATTAGCTAATGTGAAGGTTTTTAGAAGAAGAATTAAAAAAAAACTTGAAACGCGACGCCTTTCTTCGCGGAATTGTTTTTGTGTCTGGCTTTGATGTAAATAGAATTGTCCGTTATTTCTCTACGCAGTGATCGAATTCATGACCAGTAAGGCGCAACTTGTGCGATTGAATAAATAATCTGAACAGGATATCGATCAGTTATTGGTGTCATTTTGTTTTGATTCATAAGTGTGTGTTATGATGTATTGTGGAAAGTCTATTCGTAGCTTTGAAAGTGTTATTTTTAGTTTTAATTTTGTTGTTTGCCTAGAGATATTTAATCATGTTTGATAATAACGATGACTCAGCTACTATTTAGATCAGAGAACAATGCATTATGTTTCTTGATTTAACAAGTTACGTTTTCTTATATCGAATGAAACAGTTCATATCGCTGCTTAAAAATACAAAGTTATATTTGGCGAACTTGTGCAATCTCTTGAACGTGACTTTTGAAGATATTTAACATTTTCTCACACAGACATTTGAGCAATTTATAACTTTTCATGAAAAAGCGGAAGGTGTACAATGAAAACATGTTTTGTTTGTATGTTATGTGCGACAGCATTTAAAGCAGGTTTTTGAATCCCAAACTCCTCATACCCACGAATAAGTAACTTTCTCCTTCTTTCACTGCAAATTATTACTTAATATAAAAAAATCAACACGAATGATTTCTATAAAGGTATATAAGTTTTAAATGTGATATGTTCCCTGATATCTCTCCAAGTTTCTCTTCTATAAATTGCATCAGTAGTCTTCCTCCAAGTGTATATACCCCTGTAATACTGATGCTGTTTCGTCATTTAGTGTTTCATCTGCAACCATTTCATCATTTACCGTTTCATCTGCAACCATTTCATCATTTACCGTTTCATCAGCAACCGTTTCGTCATATACCATTTCATCAGCAACAATTTTGTCATCTATCTTTTCAACAGAAACCACATCGCCATTTACCGTTTCGTCAGTTAAAAATACGTCAAATTCACCTTATGTTTATTTTGATTAAAAGAATGTTGTTGTCAAACATTGGTTTAGCAGTAAAGCTGGGGGGGGGGGGCTTTTGATGTGATTAAAAATAATAATACTTATATTTAAAGACAATTTCGATAAAAACGTCAATGTATTGCTCAAAACTATTACATCACGCCCACTAAATAACCGCCTTACGGGATAAGTTGTCTAGCTTTGCCTCTAGCGAGTCGAATGGTGTATCGATTTGAACACTTTTAACTCCATTGATTCAATTAGTCGTGTCGGAAGAAGTGATTTATTACGTTATTGAAAGCAGAGATATCTGACTCTTATACTGATTGGATAGTTTGCAATTTACAGGGAAGATCATCTTTCTTTGTTAGAAAAAACACAACTAATCTCTGATTACTTTTAGGAAATATATTGTATTCAGTAGTGGGTGGCTTTCCTATCACCGTGGTTGTTAAGGACACTGTAGCACTCGCGTCTGCGAACTGATGTTTTTTATCTATGTCTACTTAAAATTATTCCCTAGCGTTGTCTGGTATAGAATGTTTGACCTAAGAAGATGTCAGTTGTATCGAATGTTGCTTTTTTAAACGGGAAAACCCGATATCAAAGCTTGTGTCTTTCTTTTATAGTATGTTTGACTATATTTTTGCATATCACATGACAAGTCTTTTAATTTATAAACTGTCTATTCGTTTTTTCTATAGATTTTAGAATTTTTTATTTTTTTGTTTGTTTTTTATATTATGCTCCGCTGTCTGCATGAATCAATCTAACTGACTGACACGTTTGATTCAGTACAATAGAGTTTCCCAGGCAGTCTAGTTACCATTCTATCGTTCTGTCTATCTATTAACATAAATATATATTCTGTCTATCTTGAATATGTATCGTACATACATAAATAAGCACTTGTCTTTTCTGTATCTATAAATAAACAAAAGATCTTCTGTCTATCTAAAAACATATAACTTCAATCAATCAATTAACATTGATCTTCTGTCTATCTATAAACATATAACTTCAAACAATCAATGAACATGGTTCTTCTGTCTATCTATAAACATATAACTTCAATCAATCAATTAACATGGATCTTCTGTCTATCTATGAATCTTTAAATCGAATTGTGCGTGCTAGTTATTGTTGTGATTGAAGGCTTAGCATTCATCTAAATAATTAAATAAGGGTTGGGGTTAACGACTGTTGTAAACCAAGGTCAAGACAGGATCTCGTTTTGAACACTTTAATGCATGCAACGTCCGTATGCTATCAAAGATTTCACTTACACCTGTTTGCATGCAGCAAATTTTAGAGCACGTGCACTGAAATAGAAAATGTTTAATTTTAAGATAAAGATTTTGACAAATATTTTCTTTCTATCATAATGGTGTAACTGGTAAAACACAATGAAATATTAAGGTTTAATTTGTAAAAATCTTGTTCATTATTGTGCCATTTTTCTTCTTAATGCATTCATAATAAATCACACTCTGTATATTTCGATTTGAACAGAATAAATTACCCGAATTTTGTGACAGAAAGCGGTTCAATTTCTCTAAAAATGTGCATGTGTCTGCTGAGGCCATGTTTCAGTGATTTTCTGTAATATCGTTAATTATATCAAGGAATGTACTGCTTTTCAATAATAAAACTTAAAAATGACATATAGAATATCGGTATTCCATAAAATAAATGATGGTTCCCCTTTTCATTCGTTTTATTCTTAAAATTATAATACTGAGAAGTAATATGTTTTTAAAGTGACGAAAATTGTAATTATGAACTTGGTTTTCAGCTACATATTTTTGATCTTTTGGTGCGATAGCAGTTGATTATAAGTTACCATTTTCAGATAATCATTTCTCCTCTCTTTATTAATGTTTGATCAACACCAAACAAATAAGTCTTTACTACACTAAAAAAAAAAAATTATGAAGGTGAAAAAAAATATCATTATACCCCTAGGTTGTATTTCTCTTCATTATTTATGTATACAATCGTGCAGTTATATTCCCATAACGCACATGAACTATGATGCTTGTGTGTGCAGTTACTTCTCTAGCAACGATAAGGAAAGCGGAATATATTCGCAATCAATTCCCGAGTTTTGGGTTTTCAGATGTAGAGTTCTGATTTTGTTGGAATTTTAGAAAATGTGCCGCAACTTAGATTTGAACACAAGCTTTCTGGCATCTCAGTCCGGGGCCATACTGACTGATCTAATCAGCTCCTTGTTTGATTTGCGCACAGATTTATACATTATTTCAATTGGCTACGCGACTAGCGAAACCACACCACACCATTTCGCACCGACGAACTTATTGTCAAGGCTGTATTTCCTAAACTTTTCATGTTACTCATTTGACATTCTCACATCATGACTACTTCATTCACATGCGCATTTTTTTCAATCTGTGCCGCTTACCTTACCGATAAAAGTGTTCAAAGTTCATGTCGTTTTTAGTCACCACATATGCAAACATTCCTTTGCTCTGACAGCAAGTTTCAATTGTATTGACCCAGATTTTAATTTGACAAATGTGGGCATTAACCCAGATTTTAATTTGACAAATTTGGGCATTGACCCTTACATATTTACCAACATATGAAATGTTTTGATATGCATGATAAAATACAGTCACATAAACATGTACAGAACAAGAAGATAACGAAGATACAAACCTGTGTGATAATCATGATATGCTTTAATATTCATACATGTTTTTGACTCATTATGGCCCAAAGCATTCAGTTCTTATCATAATTATCATATAACGAGATTGTAATTGAAGATTATATGTGTTATCAGAGACATGGATTTAAACATCGCATTCATACTTGGATACATTTGGCTGTTAAGAATTACGTGAAACATTTCATAAAAAAAACTTCACATTGTTGATAGAAAAAGATTGATAGTACAGTTGCCAAGTGCCATATTTCATAGTAACCTTGCAAAAATACCCCCAAGTAGGTTATGGTTTATTTTAGTAGAGTAATGTATGTAGAAACAGAATCTACATGATGCTAGGTTGGCATCATTGAGAAATTTGAGGAATTCAATATGGCGCCCAAGATGGCCGCCAAAAACTGACTGAATGTATTTGACAAGGCCTAGCTCATTTTTCTTGAACGATTTGAATCAAATTGATTTCACACTACAGAATATACATTCATTTTTTATTTTATGTATGTTCATGCTGATATGCTTATTTGCATATTCATGGATATTGATTACAAAACTAAATATATGCATATTTTATCATAATTTATCAATTTTTACCGTTTTTCTACCAATAAACAGTAAATAATAGTATTTTAAGAAGTCACATATTGCTCTAAAGTGATTATATCATAAATAAGCAATGAATTTTAAGTGATTCTTCCGCGTGTTGTCAAATGAGGGCGTCCAAGATTAATTTCTATCAGTAACCTTTGAACAAGATGGAACAAATATTAGACGGTTAAACGTCTTAATTTTCCTTCTCTTGACAATTTTGTGAAGATATTCAAGACTGTGTTTGCTTTGTGTATGTACGTGATACGGAGATCTTCGCTCTTATCATGAATGATGGTCCGCTTTTCAAATTTATTTCAAATAACAGATCATCCAAAAAGGTTTAACAACTTTACATTTTAAAAGCGCTTTTATTTCTTTAGCAAGTATGAACAGATTTCCATAAGTTCTCTGACATTTGTAGGAACAATTATGACGTCACTTTTTCCTAGTTATGAGAATAAATAATCTCGCACTACGCCTTTACACAAAACACATATTTTGAATGTGTTACTTTCCCTTTTTTGCGGTTTTACGTCAAAATGGGTATACGGGCACGGTAATCACGGAAAGATACATTGAAATCTTAAATAATGTATGGATCAAATACAGACAAGTAACTCTTTAAAGCCTGTAACAGCAGTGATCCACGCAAATTAAGGTAATTCCATATTTATCGACGAGTTCTCTCGGATGACTTCTTGAGAATGTCCAAGGTTAAACTGTAAGCCGTATAACACAGTTTTAAAGTGACTTTAATGATCTCAATCGAAGCAATCACAACAGCTTTGAACTGACGAATGAAGAGAAGTATTTTCTCAATTTCTTACTTGTACGTCTTTGTCTGTCTATTTGTTTCCTCTCTGATTGACATTTAATTCTTCTTGAACGGGTCTGCGTCTCGTTTGTTCATAGGTCCATGCCTGTCCTTCGATATTGACTTGCTGCGGTTTCATGTTTATCAATGTGAAGTATGAGATTAATAGTGTTTTTTCTGAGTAATTAACAAATACACGGGTAAGATGATTCATTGCCATTACAAAATAGATAACATAAGCGCTAAATACGTAATCTTGATTGACTATGTACAGTTTGTTTCTTTATTTCGTTTGTCCTTTATCTGCTCGGGTGAATTCAGTTTTGGTGTGTTTACCGACTGTGTTGTAGAGATGTCACTGCATATTAAGGTTTGTAAACAGCTTTGTGCTTTTCTTTTTCTAAACATCGAGCATTTCCCGACTTACAGTAATACAGTAAAATTATAGACTGCTATTTTACCATAGATTTGGTAATGAACTTCTTTTTTTCAATTTTGCCCTGGTATCTTCTTTTTCGGATACTCATTGTCAAATGTCAAACCACTTAGTGATCTTAAACGGATACTGTCTCTCCCTCTTTTTCGTTCACAACTTATAGTTATACTCTAAAGCACTTATCCACTTTTTTCCCTCTCCACTTCTATCTGTTTGGTAACCCATTAGTATTAAGTTGAGAGTGCAGTTGTTGTTATTTGATTAGTATTAATTTGAGAGTGCAGTTGTTGTTATTATGTAGTTTGTCTATAAGCTGCTCATGCATGTTACTTTTAGTAATAATATTTGTGGTTATGGTTTATGTGAAGCTGATATCATCAGTGTGTTGGGGTTATCTAAGAATGATACTGACTTAATTTCATGTTTGTTAGTGTTAAATATTAATGCTATGTCTTATGCCCCTTGGATAGATAGATCATACTAAGCATACCATGATCTTTCTATCCCCTGGATTCCAAGAACGGACATCCCCATTCCCACCTCCTCATGAGGCGTCTTTTGTTTACACTGAAAGTTCTTAGTTTCTTATGCATATAGCATTAATCCATTTATACATTTATACATTTATACACTTATACATTTATACACTTATACATCTATACACGTATACACGTAAACACGTATAATATAGACACTTAAACACTCATACGACCTTCTTGCTTTTGTACAGTATAACGTTTATATCTTTGTAAAATTATCCTTTCCTCTGTGCAAAAATGCATAAGTTTGTTCAGTGTAAATGTGGCAAACATTTACCCCAGTCACATGTTGTTGTATCTATTTCCTTTCCCTGGGGCTTAAGTCAATTAAGGCCTCATTGTTACTTGTGTGACTTGTTACTTAAGTGACCTGTTAAGACAATTTCTTCATCGATTATCAAGGGTTGTTAAGTAATGAGATACGAATATCATTATTTTAGTAGAGATAAGGAGAATCAGGATTAAAACCCTTACTCAGCTTTTCTAATCAGATGTTTGTGTTTATAAAGTCTTGAAATCATTCAAACAATTAAATAAATCCTGTTATCCTCTTTGTCTGGTTGTCTATCGTGACAAATACTGAAATCTTATTCTAACAGCGAGGCTTCTGTGGCGTCTCCATTGCACAACGGTCAACGACGAATATGTATATTCAGAGAGTCATCGGTGCCTGTTATATACTTTTCTTTGGGTAATCTATATTGTTTTAATTTTTAAAGAGGACCCTTATTGATTCATTTTTATTAAGTCCATATGTCCCTAAGTAGCAAGTCAATAGCGGTAACAACACATTAAAAAATAAAGACCCTAATGCTAGACATAAAGAATAGCATTTTAATGTTATTCTGTCACGAAGGTGAAATATGGTACCTACTAAACAAATTACTTTTTTATCTGAGAAAAAAACACTTGCTTTTAATTGATATTTCGACACCATGGTGGTAGACTATCGCGAAAAACTGACAGAAAGATATAATAAATACAGATTGCCACCACAATATGATAAATCCTACTTTCCTCTTTCATTGTTGTATACAAACCTATGTCTATGTAAATATAAAAGTACGCCGTGCCATAGCAACCTTTTTCTTTCTTTTTTTTTCTTGTATTGTGGATGGGAGTAAATTTTAACGAAGTGTTTCTATGTCGAGTGTCTGTAACGTCATTGATATTGATAAGCTGACGGGGCTTGAAACCCCACAGGATAATGTTAAATGAAATGAAGGTTTGGAAAACATGATAAGTTCGTACATTGATCTAATTAAGTGGTTCTCTGTTGTCTGAGACAATATAATACAACGTGTCCATTGATTTGTAAAACTTAACAACAAACAAACGAGATTCCTGACTCATTCGATCATTTAATTGTCTCACTTTTATTGTTTGTAATGTACACAAAACGATTTAATTGGTTTGAATGTGCAAATCTTGTTTGTATTTTGTGCTTATTTTTTAAGAAACCTTTCTAACGAACGGCTACTCAGAGATAGGAAAAGGGCACATCACTGTACCAAGAAATGCTTGTTTTGTGTTGTGAACTTTGAGAAGTATTTGAGTGTGTATTTATCATTAGTTTTTTCAGAGTAAAAATTATACACCAAATTACACATAAATCTGTAGTTGTCACATAGTTTCCAATGAAGTAAGATCTTCGATAACATTTCCACTATGACAGAAGTCCATTTCCCTGCTTTCACATAAATATACTTTGATAGAATTTTCGTTACAATTTATTTTTCATATTAAAATGCCATCTTGGCAAAATTATTCAAAGCTCTAAAATATTCAAATAACAATAGGGTCACTCTCTGTTAATGATAATATATAAAATGACGCCTTCTAAGTGTCAACATTCTACACCAAGATGCACATAAGACCGTGTAGTTGGTACATTTTATTGCAATTGAAATAAGATTTACAATAAATTTCCATTATGTCAGCAAGTTCATTGGCCTCTCACGGTGATAAACTGATAAACATCAACGAGATATGCAAATAAACAACAGAATATTTAGATAATAATAACCCTTTTGCAAAAGAATTCAACAAAGTAAAGCGTCACAAATTGTAGACATTAACTTGTCACTGGGATTTAAATAACAAAGTAAATATATTTTAAACAAATGGTTTCTTACGTTATTCCTTTATTATTGGCATATTATATTGTTCTTTTGTATGTAAAAACTCACTAAGATGTACATAAAACCGTAGTTGCCACATTCTTTATGATTGAAATAGGATCTTAAATGAAATTTCCATTATAACAGAAGTTTATTACCCTCTTAAAATCATAAATTAATATACATCAACGAGATATGCAGATAAACAACAGGATAATGAGATAATAATATTTTTCACAAGCATTGTTAACAAAGTAAAGGTTTAAAATGTATTTAAAAAAACATTTTGTCAGAAGTATTATATTAACAAGATAAATATATTTCAAAATTCTATACCAGCAAAAACACAGATAACCGTAATGTTGTTTTTTGTATTGCAATGAAATCTTAGACAAAACCTTTTATCTCAACATATTATTTTCACTTCATGGATAATCAGATGTGTATTATTACAAATATGCGCGAAATTGTTTTTTTTTTACATCTAGAGGAGAGAGTTATTTAATGACGCTCGAGGCTCTACACATCCAGGAACTAAAACCACCCATAAACACCAAGGATGAATAAAGGAGCAGGATACTGATGATAAATTGTAGGCAGTAATACTGATCTTCTATCATTCTTTCTGTGCCATTATATACTTTTGCTCTATGAGATATCTATGATTTAAAGGCAGTTTTTTTCTGTGTGTTTCAGATTTTATTTTCTGAAGGTGTGTGCAATACACGAAAATGTTTGCAAAACCATCTTGTTGTCTTAAACTCTTCATATAATTTTAGTTTTTTACAAATTATTTTTTATAACAATGTTTTTCAAACGTATGAGATAAATTTGATAACCTTTCTGTTTGATTCTCATATTAATAATAATTTGTTCAATTCGACAACCGTTATGTTACATTAATTTCACATGAATAAGATACGTTGATAAAATTTACGTCACACATTTTTATATATTCAAATAGCACCTTGGAAAAATTATTCACAGCTGTAAGATATTATGATAACCTTAGGGTCACAATATGTTTATAATATAATCTAAAAATGTTCTCTTCCAAATGTCAAAATTCAAGCTTCACATCAACCCATAGTTGTCATATACTTGACAATTGAAACAAGATCTTAGATTAAAAACTTCCATTATAACAGAAGTTCATTGGCCTCATAAGGTGGTATACTTCTTTACATCAACGAGCGAGATATGCAAATAAATAAAAGAATATTGAGATAATAATCCCCTTTTTACAAAAGAATATTTAACAAAGTAAAGCGTCACAAATTGTAGACATTAACTTGTCACTGGGATTTAAATAACAAAGTAAATGTCTTTTAATCAAATGATTTCTTGAATTTTCTGTGTATTGTCGTAACGTGCTTTTGTACGTCAACAAAATGTCAACATCTTACATCAAGATACAGATAAAACGACAATGATGTTAGATCTTAGATAAAACTTCCACTGTGACATGAGTTCATTATCCTCTCAAAGTCTTAACACTATATGCATCAACGAGATATGCAGATAAATTTCATATTTTTTTGTATTGTACAGG
>JAUUEB010484137.1:0-10975 GCA_032362205.1 Clione limacina | reverse complement strand
TGATGCTTTGAAGATATATTTTTTCGGGCAATTAAATGGCGTATTTGCATCTTAAGCTGCTTTTGCATGCTAGTGAGCTATGAATACGTTGAAAATACATCATTTGTAAGAATAAGTGGCGGGCGTTGTACCTTTGGTGTTTCTAGTATGATCTATACGTGTAAGGCGTATGGCTTCACCTGAAACATGTTATGTTAGTAGCTGAATCTCAAATAGAGAACATACTGGTATACAAATTAAGTATCATTTCTGCTAAGCCACGCGATGTTTCTATTTCTATAGTATCTCAAACTCGTCATTATGTATCGGTTGCAGTGTATTTGAGATTTCGAGTGCTCACATTGTTTAAGAACCTGGGTTACAGAAAGAAAGATTTATACCATATAACTATTATGTATAACTAAAAACAATTGAAAGGTTGTTTGATACAAGGTTTATATTTGCTGGAATTGGTGATCAGGTAATTCCCTCTTCTGACACATGGTAAGAACATTGCAAATGATTCAAAATTTAGCAACCGGTCATCAGAATCACAAGTTGTGTGTCTTATTGCACCTTGTTTAGTAGAGCAGATGTAATGTCAAAGTGCTTACCATTGTCTAAAACCAAAAATATATACCCCATTTCGACATGTTTCAGATTTAAATATATCAGCACAATATTGTTTCACGTGAATAAACAAGATATTAATCAAAAATAGGTTGCTTCTCTCACACTAGCAACTTCTAAAAAGGCTCAAAATATGACACCTAGTCTATGTATTGGTATCTGCTGTGGCTTCTGTTTTCGCCAATCCTAAACAATAACCTGCAGTTTCATTAACATGATAATTAACGTGTCCACATTAAGGTTTGATACATTCCTGATTTTAAACATAAATCTCTACTCCAGGGTGAATCTGATGCTTAGGAATGTGACTTTAGGTTCTAGATAAACTGCTTTGAAAATCGGCGTAATAGGGTTAAATGATCAAAAATGTCTATGACTATTTTCTAATCTTTTGAAAACAATTTAAAGCCTACCCTATAATTAAACTTGATGGAATGGACACAATTATTAAGAAGGTTCCTTAGAATAGTCGGGTATGACGCCATGTCTGTCTTTCGAGATATCCCTTCTTCAGACATTGGGATGAATTAATTATATTTTTCCTTGATACTTTATTATTTTAAGTATCTGGATCAGACGGCTGGTATGCTCATGCGTATTGATCAAATCTATTCATGTGCCACACTAGTGGACACGAGTCTTGTCCCTGTGTAAATATCATTAACAGGATAACACATGGCCATCACGGAAATTCAGTGGGTCTACCTGCTCACATGAATGTATTATAAAACGTTGACAGACAGAGGTAAAATATACAGCATATTTTACCACCTTACAAGAAAGAGGTCAAATATACATAAGGTGTCTCAATCAGGCTAGACAGAGGTCAAGTATGCATCATGTTTATCAATCAGGCCAGACAGAGGTAAAATATACATCATGTTTCTCAATCAGGCCAGAGAGAGGTAAAATATACACCATGTTTCTCAATCAGGCCAGACAGAGGTAACATATACACCATGTTTATCAATCAGGCCAGACAGAGGTCAAATATACAACATATTTCTCAATCAGGCCATACAGAGGTAAAATATACATCAGGTTTCTTAATCTATCCAGACAGAGGTCAAATTTTGTCTGTAATGTTAATGGCTTTTATAACTGTTTACAATTTTGAATGCTTGTCATCCACGTTGAACCTTTTACCTATTTATTCTAACGACCGACTCGATATGAATATACAAAAAAGCGATTTGCCTTACGTATTTATCAGTTATATCATTCCATAATGTGCCAACCTTATGGACGCAAAACTTGCCCCGGAAGTAAATTCTGTGTACATAAGCACATATTGTCTTCGCGGACGTTCAGTTGAATTTGCTCGCCTGAATACATTACAATATCTTGACAGACAGCTGTCAAATATACAGAATATTTCTCAACATTATACAATATATAGGACTTTTAAAAATTGTTTACAATTTAGAATCGCGTGAGTCATCCACGTTGATCCTTTTTGCTATTTTATCCTAAAGCAAGATGGATATAAATATACTGGAAAGCGATTTGTCTTTTAGCACTTCTTGAAGTGACACCCCTTTAGTGATTAGATTATACTTTTTAGGGCGTAACTATCTTGTTAACATCAATATATTCAGGATGTATAGTGTTTAAATGTCTCTTTTTGCCTATAGGTTGTTGAAGACGTTTTTGTTACATAGATTTCCCTTTTTAGTGGCTTTGAAACGACTTGAGGTCAACGACATGTATTGCCTTCATACGACTTGATCCATGTGCTAAGGGGCTGTTATCCCCGCCATATCGTTTAAATGTGATTTGTAAGAGAACGAAAGTTAGTTTCTTTAGACCTCTTGATCCTATCTCAATATCAATAATTTTGTTAAGAAATGTGTGTCTGTGTGCCTCTCAGTCTCTGTGTGTGTATGTCTGTCTGTATGTCTGTCTACTGTTAACACGATAACTTTTGTAATTGTCCTAGGATCTTTCTTTCATTCTTAAAAGGAAAGTATATAACGACTACACACTCTTTTCTATTTAAATTCAGAAATCTCTGTTATATATTGACCGAGTTATGGTCATCATTGAGTTTTGTGCTATATATTCTTTGTTAGTTTGGCAAACAAGCGTTGGTCAAATCTTCAGAGTTAAGAATCTGAAATCTTGCACGTAGGCTCTTCTAGTGACTATCTAGAAACGAGTAGTTTGCTATATGTCTTTGTTAATTGTTGCGAACACGCTGTGGTCCCATCGTCAAAGATAAAAATCTTAAATCGTGTACAGAGACTTAGGTTGTGGTTCCCTAAAAGATGTAATCTCAATTTTTGCACACACAAGATTGACATAGTTATGTCACTTTTATGATTTCCAAGTACGTTCTTCTATATTACTTTACCATACTAACTACCTTGTTTATTAGATTAAACCTCCATTTTTTCCAAGGCCATTTTAGGTGACCAATTCTTTGCTAATGGTATTCATTACAAGTATAAAAAGGACGATGATATAATTGTTTCGAAAATGTGCAAAAACAGAGAATTATTACAGTGACGTGGACTACCAGGCAATTGTAAAAAAAACGTATTTTGATTCGTCATAACTGTTCTGAAGTTACTCCAATAGCATTTAACTCTTCTGATAAACCCTATGTAGCTTTAGCAAAAGATTGGGATTGGATTGAATAGTGCAGCTTGAACTTTGGCATTATCAACCCGACATTTAAAATTAACGCTTATAGTGGATGAAAGTCAAATACCAAAACAAATGAAATGTTTAAACTCCTTTGTGAATTTGAGTGTTGACTATTCGTGACCTTGGGCTACAAATGAGATATCTAGAATTGACTGATCTGTTGACATTGTGATTTAGGCAACTAGGAAGTGGGGATTTTTACAGATGTATTTAGCTTGATCCTTTCAGAGACGGATGATGTCTTAGATATATTGAGTTTGTTGATTCAGAAGGAGCCCAATTCTTGGATAATTACTTTCCAGAGAAACCATTTAAAAGGATTTCATTTTAGAAAGTCTATTATGTGTTGAAGCATGTTTTTTTCTTTTTTCAATTTAGCTGTTGTAGTTTACAGTTTGTCTCAAAAGTGGGTGATATCAATTGATTATTTCTCATCCTAAACTAATTTCAATTTTAAAAGACCGATATTCAAAAGAATATTTGACATGCAATATATTTAACTAAGGATATTATGTCAAAGTATATTTGGAAAAACGGCTTTTCTAACATGATAAACGTTACTCACACTTTAATAAATAAAAAATCGGTTACTTTTTAATTTCTGAAATTATGGTTTTCAAAACATGATTTATTATATATTAGTACCATTCAAATGAGAACTAGATTCATCGATCAATGAAAAATATTGACTATTTGTAACATACACACGTCAGAACTATCAAAAATAGATTTGGACTGTTCCAAGTATTTCATTACATAGTTTACTCTGCGTTTTGATAACAAAAGAAAATCAAGTTTTATAATGTTTCTCATACCAACGATGAAAATATCCAAGCAATTGAGTGGAGGTAAAGGTTTGAATTTGCATGCATTTTATCTGATGTGTACTGTTAAATGTAGGACTAATATTATAAAAATAATAATAAGCATATTCATTCATGGTGTGGCAGTAAGAATGCCTCATGAGAAGGATACAAGTGATCCCAGTACGCTATTAACATATTATCTATACTGTTTTATAACAGATTCACATTATATATTTTAATAAAGAATTATCACCAAATATATAACATGTGACAGGGATGAAAAAAAATAGTCTCCGGTCATTATCGTTGTCTGACGAAGAAAAGTTCTAATCAAGTTCAAACTATATATTTTTAGATTGGACAAATAAAAAGAGACAACACAGAGCAATATTTGAATTCCAAGTACCTCACAAAAAGGAACCAAAATCCCAAACCACTAATCAATAAAACTATCTTTGACTAAGCCGAAAATTGATTAACAATACATTTCTTTTAGATAATGCTAGATTTAATACAATGTAAAATATCGCACCAAACAATGACTAGTTTATTGACTAAATCAGCACAGTCACATGGGGTCAAGAGAAGCTTTCTCAGGAAAAATATCGAGAAATGTCAGATAATTCAATCAGACTCACTGTGAACAAAGTCCTAAATCTCCATAACAAACACTTAAGAAATGTATATTTATGCCTCGAGAGAATACGTAGAATTAAATGTATGCTCTTAATACAAATAGTGTAATGTAGTGTTTTGTTTTTATACGTATTAGTCTAGACTGGCAGGATGATCCAGGACTGATAAAGGCTGACTGAGAACCGTAAAGAATGGATTGTCATGTTACAATCATCTCTAAAGACGAGATGACACAGACAGCGAATGTTATATACTTTAATTAAAATATGTAAATCAACATACTTACTGTCACAAACAAAAAGGTCCCAACCTGTTTCTCATATAAATACAAACCAGGTATTAAATAAATGGTTTGTCTCATAACTATCGCCATTGTCTTGAATTCAAATTTGTAATATGATTCAAGATAGTCAAGATAGGCTGTTCCTTACACATTGATTGGTTGGTTGTAAGCGGTGAACGGCCTTGCAAAACCAAATATGTTATAAGATAGACTGATTCAACATCAGCGTCCAAGTACCAAGTCAATGTCTTACCGCATTTGCAATATTTAAACCCAGACCCTCTTACAAGCGAGATCCAGACATATAATCGATCGGAAGGTAGGTTGCTTTTCAAGATAAGTAAAAATAAACTAATATTTTGAATACTCAAATTAAATGACATCAAATTGTCTAATGCGTTTTTAGATGAAGAAAATTATATTACCATAATCAATTTATAGTTTAATTTTTGTGAAGAATAATCAAAATTGAAATTTATACATTAATATTTGACTAAATATTTCCCGACGATTGCTTTATATATATGCTACTGACAAAACGTAAAGATAGGCCAATGCCATTCACAACAACTCTGCAAAGTAGTTCAAACATGAAATGGGGACATATAACAGTGATCAGTGATGCTTATAACTAGTTACTTACTGTTTCATACAACTAATTTGCAACAACATTGAATACTACACACGGTAAAGCTCATCTTTGCACTGCTAAGGATAAAAACCAACAAAACAATCATGAAAGTTTATTTGTTTTTGATTTTCTATTCAACAAAACGTATTTTCAAGAATGACGTAGTTTTATTTGAGATATAAATGTGGCTTGGCGGTGGGACATTTAAACGAAATCTTAATAAATCTTAAACAGAATATTGTCACCCTTGTGGCATGTGATTGCTGTTTTGCTTTTTTAAGCAATCGGTCAACATCAATAAGGGTAGTGTCAAAACATTTTCATGTCTACTCGTAGGAAAATTTGCTTTTAAATTCATTATATTCACCAAATCCCTCCACGGCATTGGTCCGGTGGTTTGTATGGATTTAGTCAAAGGACGAGTGAAGTCCTACGATACCGATTCAACCTACTTACTAAAAATAGAATTACGAGTTGAAGTTTTTGTCAAAGAACATTGGAACTTGTATAATCCCTATGATTCTAAGGATAAATCTCAAGAATAAAAAGTCCGCAAGAATACTGTGAACCAACTTCTTCACTTTGGGAGTCTAACTTAGAATCAACCACTTTTAATGTAATGGTCACTTGTAACCATTTCCATTATGTTCAAAATCAAAGTTCCTCTATAATGTTATTTGGAGTACGTGACGTCTTCCTTGTCTTGAATAAAATGACAAAAGCCAAGTAAGGTTACACGCTGTTGGCTTTACGTGGTTAAATATACAACAGTAGCAAAACTTAGTTCATTCTACGTGAATGTTTCAAAGACTACAGGGCATTTAATTGGCATAAACTTTAAGTAGCTAAATTGAGACAACAGATTGTTATAGTGTAGACTAGACTTTGATTATAATCAAGTTTGTCTTTGTATAGTCGTACTTAGTTTTCCCTTAATAACAAGATAAGAGTTTTGGAATTCAAAAACATTAGTCGTGAGATTGATAAATTAGTGAAAGAAAGAAAGATAAATCAAAAAAAAATCAAAAAAATAATGGAACAAAGAGATAGATATAGAGCAAAATATAAAGGGTAAATGTGTAAGTGAGTTTATACAAGTTAATTCTAAACATTAATTGATTATAGGCCGTGGTGACGTGGCAATATTTGAACTAATCATTTGCAGACAGGAAAGACCACACGTTTTATGTGGTACTCTATGACAACTTTTAGTAGAAATTTAGTCCATCAGTTATATGGATTGTTGGTCTTTATTGCTTATTTGTCAATTTCTCTTTCCAGAACAAACAGCTACAATTGGTACACATGAACTTATACTTTTAGGATATTTTCGACCATACACATGATAATACTATAATGTTTGTGTTATAATAAAATACCAAGTTTGTACGTCAAATATCACTTTTCATAGTCATTGTTCTTGATTTAACTTTTCCCCTCGTTGCTATACAAACAAACAAATCTGTCAGTTGGTAAGTTGGTTATTAGCTCACATATTGAATATGAAATATATCAGTGATCAGTTATATTCTTTTGTACCTAGCTAGATATACCGTCTTTAAAAACGTATTAAAAATGTAAGTACGGATGCTATCTGGCTTTGTAGTATTAGTGCAAGAACTTATAACAACAAATACAACAAATTTAATGTCTTCATAAAGAAGATGGGAAGTTTGTTTAATGCCTATTTCCTAGTGACAAATGTAATCTAAAGAAAAGAAAGTTAGACACAATACTTTGAATGTACTCTTTCACTCTGGGACACTAACTTAGAATAACAACATTTGAATTCAAAGGGTCACGGGTAACCTTTTACGTTATGTTTCAAAATCAAAGTTCGATTTTGTTATTATATCACGTTGAACGAATTAAAAATGAGAATGGCGAAATTTTGTATATGGCAGTTCGAATAGACCAACGTCAAACATTCTAAAGGACATTGAGTCCATAAATACTTGTGTGTAATTGTGACTGATAGAAACTCTTTTATCTTGGCATTTCAAAAGTCATACAAGTTTTACTAAAGTTAGATTTATTCCATGATTTTATAAAATATGATTTTAAAACTTAAATGATAAAAACATACCATATGGATTATTATAGAAAAAAATACAAAAGACAGGAGTATGAGTCTAATGCAACGACAACTGTTTGTTACTTTAAAAGTAAACTAAATCTCCTTAACGCTTCTCTGAGCTTAAAAGCGATCATGTAAGATATTTCATAACTCTTCCAATTAACCCTATAAAGCTTCAACCAAAATCGGATTTTGATTGATTTTAATGTGCATCATTTACGTCAAGCAATAATAACCAGCAATGTCAAATTCACGCTTATACTATTTGAACGTCAGACACGACAACAATGTAAAAAACAAATGAAATGGTTAAACTCCTATGATAATTTGAATGTTGACTCTTTGTGACCTTGGGCTGCCAAGAAAATATCTAGAAGTAACTTGGCTATATACATTTGCTTTAAACGAACAGAAATATGAATTAATAATTAGCCACTCTGATATTTTGAAAGACGGATAGTGTCTTAGAGACATTGAGCTTGTTGATTTGTAAGAAGCCATATTCTTTAAAAATCACCTTCTAAAGAATCCATTTTAAAGGTTGTCATCTAAAAAGGATGAACTGATTTTACATTTTGTTTAAATCAAACAATTGGTTGAACTGATATGAAATTGCATAACAAAAAGTGTCCATCCATAACAGTTGAGTTAATTTCACATTTACTAGTGATGGAAACATTCGTAAACAGTGTTTTTATAAACTTAAGTATTAAACACTGTTGTTGCGTAGGTGGTCTTGATGAAAAGCTGTATTTAGATGTATTGCTTTCAACGCTAAATGAACAATGGTCAGTATTGAGGCAGACATAATCTTAATACATCGATGCACATAGCTTCAAATACGCAATACTGTTTTTCTTCTTATTTTTGTGTCATAGTAAAATACAAAAACAAGGTCTCCATTCAAGGTACTAAAAAGTATAACTTATTAAGATACGACTGGCCTTAATGCTCCATTATCGGTTGTGTATTGTACTTTTGTATATGATGTTGACACTCGTAAGAGACAATAGCTGCTAAGCGTGGGTAAGCCCCTTTCACAGAGGATTTAAATTACATGACAATACGTGGATAGTAGAGGCTATGTCATGTGTGTGATGTTGCACATAATATGTATATCATAGGTAGTTCTGTAGAGGATTTAGCAAACAGCGTGAGCATTTTACCAGCTTTTTTGCAAAATGCAATTCGTGACGTGTTATTACAACCTTTGTTGGGGTTCTTTGGTACGTACAATATAGGAATAAGGAGGAAGCGTAGCCGACAATAACATCATCCATACAAAACTTAATAAATGTAAACGATATCTAAAACTAAGTGTAGAACTCTAACATTGTGCATACAGAGTACCTTGCAAAGACGGAGAGCGGATACCATCTGGTAGAAGAGAAGCATCAGAATTGTGAGCAAAAAAATGAGTTAGTAAAAATAATGTGTCGTATTTAGCATCATTTATGTTTTTCCATTATACTTTATTACGAGCCGAGCAGCCATGAATCAGTTTTTGTCTAAAATCTAAGACGTTATTGAAATTTGATCTTCTGGAATTCTGAGTTATATCACGTTCGAAATTAATACGCTATCGTAAGAGCATTCTTGAATGATGTTATTATGTGTTCAAAGATTAAAGGGTTGAGTATCCGTGCATTTATAGCACGATCATGAATAATGTCTTTGTTTTTTTTCGTCAAATTTGTTTGAGAAAATGTCTAGGCTCATACCGCTGTTGAATCAGCAACATAACCTGACCTTTATGCTTTAAGTGATGTTTGAGATTATTTACGAAGGCTCGTTATTATTGTCAAAATATATCCAATGTGCATTTCCTTGGTATTAGTTGCAACGGATGTAAAAAAGAGAATGACAAAATTTGAAATCCACTCCTTAACATTATTTTTTTAAAACGCAAACAATATTTGTATCAACAAACTATTTTTTTTTTGTATTTGTTTAGTAATTGTTCTTGATTTGACTTTTCCCTTTGATGGAATACAAACAAAAAAGTATCTATGTTAGTTATCATTTAGTTATCATTGGTTAGTTGGTTGGTTAGTTAGTTGGTTAGTTGGTTAGTTGGTTAGTTGGTTATTAGTTCACATATAGAATATGAAATATATCAGTGATCAGTACTCTTTAGTAGCTAGCTAGATATATACATCGTTTTAAACAATTGATTAAACATATCAGTAAAGATTCTATCTTGGTTTTGTGGCATTAGTATAAGATATTCAAGACCCAAATAAGCTCAAATTCATTATAACAGATAACTTTTCTTGTGGCATTTTTCAAAAATCAGAGAGGAATTTGCTATATACATACTTTTTTTTCTGCAAGTCACTACACAACACTGAAATTGCGTACACTAAGTTCAGCTACATTTTAAGGTTTAAGGAAAATTGTAAGTGATGTCAAAGTCAATGCTTCAAGGTCTAATCATAAAGATCGAATGGGAACCCGTTCTGATCCCACTAGGGTAGGACAAAAGTCATGGGAGATTAAAGAGTTCTCGTATACATTAACAACTAAAAAGAAAAGAAAAAAATCATCTTTATTACAAAACCTAGAACAACAAATCGAATGTCTTGTAAAGAAATGAAAGTCAGACAAATACTTTGAATGGGACTCTCATTTAGAATACAAACTTTTTAATGTAAAGGGTTACTTGTATTATTTTCAGTTATGTTAAAAATCAAAGACAAATCTTGTTAATATATCATTGAAATGACAATGGTAAACAGCTTATGAGGCAGTTTTAAAAGACAAACGTTAAACATTCTTCAAAACATTTAGTCCACAAATACTTGTGTCTAATTGTGACGGATGGAGACTATTTTGTCTTGGCACTTCAAAGTCATACACGTTGTATTAGAGTAAGATTTATGCCATAATTCTATGTAATATGACTTTACGACTTAAAAGATAAGAATGTACCACAGAGCTATTATAGAAAAAAAAGAATACGAAAGACGGGAACAATATTCTTGTATGAGTAACGAAACGACAACTGTTTTTACCTTAAAAAAGCAAAATCTCCTAAATGTTTATTTGTGCTTAAAAGCGATCATTATACATATTTCATATCTTCTGGATTCTTTATCAATACGAAAATAAAAAAGTTTATAAGAAAGGAGTCTTACCCATATAACTATTGTTTGACATACATTTCTTATAAACGTATCTCGATCATTTTACTCTTCTTATTAACCCTATAAAAGTTCAACCACAATCGGGGTTTGATTGATGTTTATGAAGCTTTTACGTCAAACAATATGAACCCGAAATTT
>JAUUEB010484126.1:0-10975 GCA_032362205.1 Clione limacina | reverse complement strand
CAAAGAAGGAAAAAACGACCCTTTAAAGAGCTCTCAAAAAATGTCCAACCAACCAATTTTTGCACACCCTCCGGAAATCGTCATTTTAGATGTATATGAAGACACAGAAATAAAAAAAACTAAGTATAGACAACTTTTCCACCCCCTCTTATATAAAAGTCATATAATCCTCCTGACTATTTCTATCGCCGCTCAACTCAAATCAACAATGAACAAAAATGTTTATTTTTCCGTTATTCATTAAAAATCAGTGTACGTCACCTCTCGGTTTTTTTCGGTATCGTCCTTGCAACAGACAGAAAAATTGAACATTATGCTTGTTGCTCGAAAAATGTGAAACCATGTCATGTACAGCAATTTAAAGACTCCTTTAAAAATGTTGTTTGACGTAATACAAATTGTCATATTTTCAAAAACAAAAATACAAAGCGATATACAAACTTGATAATGATAGAGGTGTTGAGAAGGATCAGTAATGAACGTTCTTATATAATCTCATCAAACTTGTGTCGTTCATGCGTCATCACTTTCTTTTATTGATAAATTCTTAAGACAAATTTTAACAAACAATGCCTTATTTTAGGACGAGTAGAGTAAGTTATTTATATAAATCTTGTCTGACGTTTTAAATGATTTCCGTATTAAATTGTTCTAATGTCTGTTATTACAATCATTCTTGCTTGTAATTTATATATTTCTTTTTTAACAAAAATAAATGGAAACGAAAAAAATTAAATCATTTACCAATGAAAAAGTGGCTATCAACAACTTTGGTCCGAATAAACAATAAATTCATATTCTGTGAACGTCGTATTATTCATCATAATCATTGTTGTGAATAAGTAAGGAATTACGCACATAGTGAAAATAAGATTATTTAATGTTTTATCAATCTTTGAATAAAACACAAGGCAAGTATATTTGTGACGTTTTCTGATTTTCTATTATTTAACAGTGTACTATGTTTGAGTAACCAAAAGGTATTACATAACGTTATTAAGAAAATACCATAGAAATTGATGCAGTACAAATCCACTGAGTTTCATGAATCAGATGAGACAATCGAGGCAAAGTCATCTTCATCTCAAGTGACAATCGTAGTGTAACCAATTTTATGGTGTTCTCGTTGTGAAACCTTTTTAGACGTTAGTTATTTACCTGAATCAATTACTGAAATATGGTTTATCTTATGTTAATTTCTGTGTTTCTTTTAATTAAATCAGTGTCCCAAAGCTAGAAAATAAAACTTTTGTAACAACAATCTGTTTTGCTGCATAATCATATCTTTTATTTTCATGAATCCAAATAGTTTCAGACGGATAATAAGCCATAGCAACACGACTTCTATCGACTTGCTGGGGTGGTTACGTAAAGTAAATATTAAAACTGCATCTAGTTAGTCGTCAAAACCTCCATATGATGTACCGATGTGCAGATAAGGACTTTTTGAAAAATCAAAAAATGAATGTTATGGTTTCTGTATCGCAATACATTTATATTTGAACAATAAAATCATTACTTTGATTGATTATATTGATCCAAAATGTCACTTAAAATTATATAACTCATTCTAATGTGTAACGACATATGATATTGCCCTAATTTACATATATCAATGTCTATATTTAACAGTGTCATATACATCAGTATATGATACTTAAACCTTATAGTGAGGCTGTCGGTTACAATGATAAACTGTCACATTAAAATATATCATTTTCAACACACACAAATCCAAAATTTTATTTTTTTCTTCTTAAAAACAACAACATTTTTCGCACTTAGGACATTATAGGATATGAGTTATTAGAACAGATATGGATATTCTTTTAAAATAAACATTACTTTTATCCGAAAATTATATAAAATAACCTATGAAATCGGGGCTTTAAGTGATAATGTATCTCTTTGTTCTTCTGCGTTTGAAGAGTACTACTTCTTATTTGGGCTGGTGAATATGGAATGCAAACAAGAGAGAAGCGAACATTCGTGGGTAGTATTTTTTGCGTCATTTTTAGTTCATCCTATATATGGGCTCACTAATTTACAAACTGCCTACACACATGTTTAAAAAGAGGGTAATATTTCCTTCCGTTCTGAAAGCGCCTATTGAAACCGGAAAAAGGACGGAAAGACAAATGACGTTTTGATTTTACTCACTACATAATTATACTACATATGGCACTAATCGATGAGATATAGTGGTGCAACATGCAATTGGCTACGTTTTTTGTTGGGATATTTTTGAAAGAACTTGTATCATGGAAGTGTTTATCTACACGAAAGTTCAGTAACATTTGTTTTCTTATTCCATCAATAGCACGTTAGTGTTTTTTGTCATTATTGGCATGAAAAATGTATAAAATGCTCAATAATTGACAAAACGAAATCACCGTTAACAAGCTTTTCTTTCCGGTCACTAAATAAAAGAAAATGGTTAAACGGTGACACCTGAGTTATAAATTATTGCTTCGTTAATACAATGTGACTAGTCCCATTCGTGTTAAATCAGGCTTAATTCGTGGTTCCCTTAATGCTGTAATCTATTTTTTGATAAAAGTCATTTTGACAGAGTTATGTCCCTTTAGTGAATGCTAGGTACGTGCTTTACACAGCGCATGGTTGGTATTAATATACCCCTAGATTGTATTTCTCTATATCATTCAATGTATGAAATCTTGCAGTTATATTCCAATAACGCACGGAAACCATGATGCTTTGCGCCTGTATTATTGCCTTGAGACGTATTTAGCGACGACAAGGAAAGCGGAATTTATCGTCAATCATTTTCCGATTTTTGGGAAACTACCTTAATGGAACTCAAGAATAGACTCCTGATGTTTTCAGCAATTTAGGAAAAAATTGCCGCAACTGAGAGACTCCAACCCATGCCAACATACATTGCAATCCAGTGCCTTACCAACTGGACTAGCCAGCTAATAAATTGATTTGCGCAGGGATCTATATATAATAACAACAAGTACCTCAAGTACAATTATCAAAACGAAACCACTTCGCACCTACTTCTGCCCCTCAGAGCACGAAATGTAAATATCTAAGCAAAGCGAAAAAAAAGGATGTCAATGGAAGGTCAGTCTTTGTCAAATAGATTTGCATTTTGTTTTTTGTTCTTCTTCTTCTTTTTATCGCGATGGAATCTCGTTTACGGGGTATTATAAAGAATTTAATCAATCTCATTATCTTACAAGTGGCGCCTGCTCGTTAATTATTACAGGACGTTCGCGTGGCACTTGTAAGACAGACAATATGATTAATTAAATACAAAGCCAGACTCTGAAATATTCCACACAGGCTTTTCTTGGGACCTTCTAAAAATATTGTTCTCAACTTTAAAAAATATGTTTAAAGAGTCATGTCCCTTTGGTTCTTAATATGTTGCTGCGAAAGACGTATAACTAAACAAATACATGAAACTAGACATGACGTGTAAAAACCTGCACAAATGCTAGTCCAACGTACCTAACTTAATTATGTCTCTTCGCATTAGAATAACGAGCCTCCTGGTCCTGTTTTAAGAGTCCAATCTTGGCTTACATTAATCCTAGCCTGTGTTTTCTTGTGTTTAATGTTTTTACATTCCAAAAAAATTGACGATGTTTATCAATTTAATCCTTATTGAAACGAAACATTAAGTACATCAAAGACGATATGTTGTCAAAGCAGGCCGCGATTAGAAACTTTGAGAATGGCTTTTTGCAAAGAATTTGTGCATAGGAGTAAACTCCATAAGTGAATGCATTAGTGGTTAAGGACTTGAGCCAAGCACCATTACATTTTTGGGAGGAAAATGTGCTTGATGGTTGAAGCAAGAACCAATACTTTTGGAGTATTTCTGAAATCTGATCTGATCTCATCCCTTATACTATAAATCACCCAGATAATGAAGATCCATGATTTTCGAGGAATTTCGTAATCAAATATATATGCCACATACACAAAGAGCGATGCTCTTTATTCAAACTCACAATTCCTTTCCAAACATGTGAAATGAACTCTATTTACTACATTTTTTCGCCAGCTACTTTTTTCCACTTATTAGGTGACAGCTCGTGAAATTCACAAAATTGATGTGTCGCAAATTGTTACATGTCCAATATATAAATAGGATGGGATGTAACTTCGAGAATACATCTGTTAACAAACAATATTTACACTTATCTGTCCAAATACAGGTTATAGGAAAATGACACTTAAATTGGATATAGTGATGGAAAGAAATGTATTGTGCCATTAAGATTGCAATAAAACATATTATGTATCTGTAAATTTGAGGTTAAATTTCCGTTGATCCTTTTTTTACCTTTATGATACTTGATTGAGCTCTCCTATAAATGTCCATAACAGAATCGAAAACACAATATAATTTGAAATCATTTCGTTTTGAGAAAATACGTATGATTTTACAAACACAACAAGTTAAAGCCTCCATTTCATATTTGCCAATCACAAATCTGTAAAAATGTAAAATTAGATGGCGTATAAAACGTGTCCCATGGATTCTGAATAATAATTGCTTGACACCGTTGTTAAAAACACAATTTATAATGATTTATGATAAATAATGATAGATAAGTTCTTAAAAATGTCCTTTACTTAGTCAATTGGCTGCAGATACTTGTTGGAATTAGACAGGATTATTTATGGGTTTGATTTACAACATTGTACCACATTTAACGTCTCTTTTTTTATTTATCGTGTTCACAGACAGATACGACCGTTATATAATCCTCCATACCTCCTGGTGTCGGACAATTACACCTTCATTGATTCCAACAGAAGACATGACATACATTGACGCGTTTTACCTGAATGTAGCGTTACATTAAAAGAACGTATTATATTTCAAATGTGTTAATTATAACGTAAAAAACGTGATATTTCATTTTGCATACGCATAAACTGACGAAATACATAATACATAAAGTTCATGCAAATTGACTTTCGATATCAAGAAATAAGGTCATATTACTCAAGTATGTGAATAAACAAAGACTAACAATTTTCTTTTTGTTCAATTGTTTGTATGACCCCGGTGATAGCGGTTGCTTAAACATTAAAATCCGCCATTTTAATAGTAAAATAGAGAAACATCAATGTCATTTAACAAGGGTAGTGTGTCTTAGCAAATCTGTATTGTTGTATACTTTATTTTGATGTTCTATGTATATGTCTCAATCCTAGTTATATTATGGCATCCAAACGTATAAATGTAATATTTCTTTTTATTAATTAAACTTTATCTAGATTTAACATTAAATTTTTTTTTGACAAAATTGAACTCAATGACACATCAGAAACACGCAATTTCACCTTGAAAATGGTATAATAACCCTAATGTGACCTAACACATGTGTCTTTGTGTATAACATTTATGTCCGAGTCAAAATATGCCGTTTGTTTTCAGGTTTCCATGTTTTATCACAAGTAATAACACTGGTTATGTTTGGCTAAATAGTATTGATAGAGTGTGATATCTTGATTAGTTATGTGATTTATCCTTATAAAGATTCATAACTCTTTAGCCAACTAAGTGTTTCTAGGTTTTGAAATCCGATATCTAGTTCTAACACCTAGGTTCAAGGCTTTTTCGGTCTTAGAATTTAATAGGACACCTAAGACTAATTTTGTTTTTGGCAAAAAGATCAATAATCAATAAGGGCATCATTGTTAATTTCGCGTTCGATGAACGAAAAACACGTACGAATAAAAGCTCTTGTGGTTGTGTACGATCGACCCGGGCCATTGGCTGTCTCTCATGACTGAAGTCGTACAGCATGATTTTTTTTGGTATGGATTCTTTATATTCCAAATGTTCTAATTCAATGAATTATAAAAATAAAAAACCCACGCATTCCTCAGCACTATGACACAGACACGTCGTTTGTACCAGACTTGAAATAACTAATAAACTTGAGTTAGTTGTATAGCTGCTAGTCCATAGTTCTCCTGTACCGAGAAATGTAGTTTGAGGAAAACAAATACACATTTTTGACATTTATTAAATCATCAATACTTTGTTAGATGGTGATTACTCTAGAGATTGCCTGATGTCAACTGCATCGTATTACAAACCAGACATTTTTTTTTACATTCAGATCAGCTCACCTCTATATATAGAGAGAGAGAGACGGTTATAAATAACCCTTTTCCAAAAACAGTTGTCACCTTATCAAAATTATGATTTTAGACGCTGGCTTAATCAAGTCAGTTTTATAATATTTACGTATATTTTGTATAGCATCCAGTGTTTTGGGCTGGTAGTTGGGTAACTACCCGGTTGGGGTGGGGTAACTATCCGAGTTCTGGACCGGAGTCTAGGTGGTATAGAGGTTGTGTAGAGGCAAGTTCGTGTGGGGTCGGGTAGCTACCCGAATTATGGGTCTGAGTTTTGGGTGGGGTTGGGTGGGTTGGCAAGTCTTCGGGTAGTTTGATTTTCGGGTTTTTATTGATTAAACTAATAGTTTTACAAAAGTAGAAACAAAAATAAAATTATATCAGACTAAATATGAAGAGTGTTTGGCCCCATAACATCTAAAAGTATGACAAAAAGAGTCATATTTACATATTTGGTCCTTAAATAGCGAATCCATCATTTCATATCTATAAAGACAATATCTTGTTTTTTAAGAGATTCTTTTTTTTGTGTTTAAAACTTTTGGTGATTTAAACTCTTAACTGCATGCATTATGGAATACCGCTGTATATAATTATTGGTGCTGTTTTGTGTGTTTCTTAAGGTCATTATATCTTAAATATATGGTCTTCAACGTTTTTGCCCAGTATAACATATTTGTCAGCACTATGCAAATGTAGTTTTTAATTTTCATGTAACCCCTATTTGCATTGTGTTGCAATTTAGCTACAATCCTTCCAAGCATGTCATTTGGGACAGACAATAAACAAGAATTACACTTTCTGGCAACAATTTATCAATCACTTACACAAGCAAAGATGATTGCCATTTTTAATTTGTAATATACATATCATATTTTCATATACAAATTAAGATAACACATACAAAATATGATGTATGGAAAATGAAAAACCAAGTCTGTAGCTATAGGCAAACAACACATTTACTTGTGAAAATCGTGAAAACTATTTCTAAGTAGCAGTTACACAAAGATTGGCCTTTCACTCGGAACACATAAGCCTTGCAATGCCTTTGCAATTTGGCATATTACACCGTACCTTCTTCTCAGATCTGACGGACTCATGGTCAACTCTGTCGATTAGCAAAGCTTTCTGTGCCACTTGCACTTGATTGATATTTGCCTTATTTCTCAACACATGTTCTGGATCTTTATCAAGGAATCGTCTTCCAAGCCAGTAGCCAATAATTGAAAGCTTTAAACCACAAAACCCTAGCTGTTCTGTATTAGAAACCTCATGACTTTGGGTGGTTCTGCGGTGGTTGAGCCACGACTGCGCAACGCCTATATTTAGGTGATGAAAATTGATCCCAAAGTACACTTTTTGGACGTCATACCAGTTCTGTACAGAGCCACTAACATATCAATGAGATCGACTTCACCCATGACGACTATGGTGTCTGGTTGCAGAATATTTATGTTATGTTTGCTTTGCCTTGTCCCATCTGCTTGCTGACGTTTAAGGCTCAGTGGCTTCATTTTAGAGACAAGTGTGACAGCCTTGTTATCATACTATCGAATGACATTAAAACCAAAAAGAAAAGCTGTGCGCAGAACAGAAAGCCAGCTGCAATCTTAACCTCTCATGAAATGGACATTAGGGGCAAACCGTTGCACAAATCTGTCGAAGTACAGTTTGTGCCAAATTCCTTTTGGGATAGGCTACATCAGCCTTTGAACGATATTACCAGATGCTTTTAGATCTGGCTTCCCATCAACACGTAGGATGGTTCCGCAATATAACTAAATACTGTGAATGACACCATCGACACTAAAAAAAAAGTACACTTTACACCCTCATTCTCTCTCTCTCTCTCTCTCTCTCTCTCTCTCTCTCTCTCTCTCTCTCTCTCTCTCTCCCTCTCTCTCTCTCGTTCACTATGATTTTATCCAACTGCAAATTACAATAAACTTTCATATTAGTGTGTTTTATAAACTCCACCGTTCTGTCAGGGCCCATGAACTTTAACATTTAAATCTGTGGGTTTTGACCAGTATGTCTCTCTTTCAATAGAAAGGAGTCTGCAAAACTGTAGGACATGTTCAGTGGTGTGATGTGAATCATTGCAATCACAGCGTGACACAGCTGATGGTCCAATCCTAAACTCGATTAACATATAACTCAAGTTGATAATGTACATGCGAGTATTAACTACATGTATTTAGGGGTTATGGAATTATAAAAGCGCTAAGAGAATCTTCAATTATATGGTGAATTAGAAATGTAAACAATTACAATTCAAATGTAACCAATATAGATTATGTTGCACTGCCTCCTTAGACGTAATATAACATATTTTACTATTATATTATATAGAGTTGTTATGGTCTAGTGTCAAGCCTTTTTGACTTATACTGTAGACACAGAGGGTTCAAGTACTTAGGTAGCCAAAAAAGCATGCCAGTACTACCTTGGGAAAGTGCTTTCATCGTTTTTACAACCTGGTCATTGAACAAAAAAATGTGCTGTACATATAACACAACAAAAAACATTTTCGGGGATTTATTTATCATAATCCAACCTGAGCTGTGAGGATGTCATAAATAAATCTGAATCTGAATTTGAATCAATATCGTCTAATCTATTCTTTTTTGTGCAAAACAGCACACATTGTGGTGAATGCTGTTAACAGCTATAGTTGACTGTACCAGATGTTGACTCATCTAATCGTACATAATCTGCAATCCGCTGTCGCAGATAAGAAGGCAACAGAAGTAGGAATTTGTGAATGTTTGGTAGGCATTATTAAAAATATGTTATGTTTTTCATGTTGTCACACATAAAGGCTACTTTTTGAATATATGTAATTCGGATTTTTCCCCTTTTTTTGCATACTTGAAGGTATACTTATTATTACTTTTTGAGCTCTCATGTACGTTGTGAAAAGATATAATAGAAGATAAGCATGCGAGAGTTCAGCTTTTGAGCCAATTTATTTATTAATAATACCTTTCGGGAGCATGTTGTAAAAGCTAACATCAGCATGCTCGAAAATGAGAGAAAATGTTTTGAAACCAATCGATATAAAAATATACGGTAATGAATAACATTCCAGTTCCAATGAACAATTTATGGGCCAGATATCTTATCACTCTCTTCACTATTGAAAAAAGCATAATATGAAGATGAACTTGTAACTTCTTTTTATAAATTTGCACTTGAAAAGGGCACATTCTACCCCCACTGCCCACGTAGCCAAAATGCAATAGGGCCGAGATTTTGTTCAACACAATTAATATACCTTCTGCAAACCTCTGGTCTGTCTATTTTGTTGATCCATTTTCATGGGGCTATAACGATCTTAATTAAAGACAAGCGGGATGTATTAACTATTTATTGCACCAACAAGATTGCAAAAAAGTATATTGTTTGTCTATTAAATTGAGCTCAAATGACAATTGATGCATGCTCTTCCAGGATGAGGTTTGATTAAACACTTCTATAAATGATCAGAAGATAATCAAAGCCTATCAAATAGCATGCTATAAAATGTTAAGTTATCTCGTTTGAGGGAAATATCATGCTAGAAACACATCTAGTTTAAGCCTCCAGTTCATAATTGCTAATAACAGATCTAAACACATTGTAAATTGAGATAGAGAATAAAAACACAGGACACTCTAAGTTATGTGTCTACCAATTGATAAAGTCTTGTGTAAACATACATAATCACCTTAGATATAGATAGTTTTTCTGTTCGGCGCGGGTTCGAGTCCCTGGTGTGCCGAGACATTTATCACACATATTAATCACCTAAGGTTGCTAAAGGATAATTGTCTGATGCCAAAATTAAGTGCGTCGTTTATATCTGACTTTAGTATAAGTTACAGAGTGTTTGTTTGTTCTGTTATCCCTGATAGTCACTTTGTATTTGGCCATAATCTTCGACATAACCAATGATTCCTTCATCAACTCTTACAGTAAGAATAACATATTTTGGTGTGTTTTATCTTAATAAAGCGTTAAGGTCATATTATTGAACATATTATAATTTTAATTTCATAAATCACAATGTAGAAATCAAACAGAGCTGCAACATAATATGGCTGCCAAAACAACAAACGTGATATATTTTTCAAACGCCTAGTTCTTACAATATACATAAAATCTTATGTTTTTGACAATTTTGTATCTGGTGATGATATCAAACAAAACATTGAAGGTCAAAATTAATGTTAGAAATATAGTTTACACAGAAACATTTGCATTTGACCTTGAACATGATATTGAACCAACAATTATATACAAATTTGAGTTATCGTGAGGCTACAGTTTGTTCAATGTGTCTAAGGAAATTTGTCGGTATTGTCTCGGTATTTTGCTTTGGATAATTTTGACTGTCTGTATTTGGGTCTAAATCGTAGTTATTTTACATTGTCAGGATCTGCTTCAATATTACTTTATATGAATATGTCCAACAGCCTACAAGATTTATACTAACGTAAATGGATAATATGGGGTGTTATAGATCAATTGGTAAGAGCAACGGTCTATCATGAAGAATACTGTGGGTTCGAATTCCGGCGCGACGTTATTTTGTCTTTCAATAAACGCCCCAACCCCACTTTATTTCTGGGGATTTGCTGATCGGAAAATAGAAGCTAACGTATTTAGGTAAAGTAGAAGTAAAGGGGCGTGGAAAGCAACAGGAAACTACCACAGCATGTGTTTTCCAAGTACTATCAGGACTCTTTCTCCTGGGCCCCCTACGCTTCAGAGTTGTAACTACTCGAGTACTCGAGTATGGAGTAGTACTCTCGAGTAGTGAACCCGCTACTCTACTCCCGAGTAGTGACCTGCT
>JAUUEB010484104.1:0-10975 GCA_032362205.1 Clione limacina | reverse complement strand
TTCAGTTTGATTTTTTGGCAAAGGAAAAATTTTGTGTATATATACCCTAAGGATCAATAAAAATCAAGTCCCGTTGAGTTGTGGGGGGGGGTGCAGAGAAACCTCTCATTCCCCCCCCCTAGTATATCACTTAAATCTTAACCTCTAAAAAGGCAATATTAAAGTTTTGGTAGAATAAACAAAGTTAAACCAACATTTGTAGAGAAGACTATGTTTGAAAGAGTTTATTTACAAAGACAAAAAAGGACTTTTGAATGTCCTCAGTTTGTCAAGGGTTGCGGTTTAAGCATTTTTCTTAATCCTTGTTTACTATTGTATAAAAATCCCCATGTCCTTAAAGGTTGTTATTATTTTTTAATTCTGAAAAACAATTTTGTTTTCACCAAGTAATTTACAAAAAATCTCACTGTTGTACAGATTATGGAAGGTCAACTTCTCTCCATTGGGTTGGTTGACTTTGTCCAGATTTGGCAAGTCTGTTGGCCTGCTGAGGCGGGCAACTGCAGACTGGTGCAAGGAGCGCTCAAGCATTATTTTCTTGCAGATGTCCCTCAGTGTGTTGGCTATCTGACGTGCCAGTGTGTCACAGTGAAATACATGACACATGTGTTGCTTGGTCACACGATCACGAGCAACGTAGGCAAAGTCTCTGAAAGTGGACAAATATAAAAGAAATACAATAAGAGATAAAGACACAAAACAATAGTTTAGACTTAAAGAAGCTAAGGGGCATTCTTACAGTCAGATTATTAATGACACTGAAAACTGTTGTATGTAGAAAAGAGAATAAAGTGAACTTACAAGATTGGACATTAAACTGTAAGTAAAGGTTAAACTTCTCTTATGGATTTGCAGATGTTTATGTTATCTCTGTGTGATGAAGATGTAACATACAAATAGAACCATCAGGTAATAAGTTCATTTTCAGTATTATCATTGAAAGCTTATTTTCATTATAGTTTGTAATATATTTATTTTTTTTTTAATTTCTTTACAACTTGGTAAACCTATGTTTTGAAATTCCAATGTTTGATAATGTGTTTGGGACCCACCTTTATTTAAATGTATGATGAGATAAAAAAAAAGAACATTCCAGGAATAAATTAAACACAAACTATTACACATGTATATAACGGATCAACATACCTCTCTCTGTTTCCAAGGTTGCAAAATAGAATACAAACAATACATATATAAGATGATTTGTAATAATTAATAAATTTCAGTCTTTTCCTTCAATGATAGCAAAACACTATCAAAATTATAAAGAAAGCCTGTTAGGTAAACCTAGCATTGCTTAGAAGAATTAAACTAATCCAGCTGTTTTGGTGTTTATTTTGTATGCCATTACATAACTAGAACAAAATACTTGTGTTAATACATCTTGGGGCTTCCTCCCACCCAAGCGATGACCACACTCAGACTTCAATAAATGCTTCTTCACTTAAGACTACTAGAGTATCAGTTTGAAAACAATCGACTCCAAGCAAGTACACCACAATACAAGCCCAATTATCTACAATGAACAGTTCAGTTTGCCTTTATGGAGGATCCCTTTATTAAATTACAGAAAAAAGGAATACCCTCATGCTGTACGCTGTTTTTTAAGCACAATAATACTCTCTGGAAACAGAAATAAAACTGACCTCAAATTCTAAAAATAATTGAATTTGGAAATAAGATCATCAACATAGCCTTGACATATTCTAAATTATATGCAATTAAATATGTAAGAGTAGATCATTGTTTACTTTGCCTGAACACTCTATAGTGCTCTTAATTCTATCTGATACGATTTTAATACCAATACAATAGAAGGTTAAATATGATAATAGAGCACAGGAAAGAATACAAAAAGACTAGATATGAAATAAAATTTGAAAAACAGCAAAAAGTATGAAGTGTAAGTGTTACACACCTGCCATTGTCACGTCCAACTCCCCAAACCCTGATAGAGTGTATAGGTTGTGAATTGAGAACCACGCCATCAGACAGGTCAATCAGTCTCAAGCTGGACGGGTCAAGTTCCATCACAAGGTCTTTACCCTGATAAACAAACAAACAAGCAAAAGTTGACAAAAGATATCTACATAATATAATTCAAAGTCTCTTTATTTATTTATTTGTGTATTTGTATGCAACGGGATTACACCCTCAGTTTTGACTCAATCGAGCTGAAACTTTTGCAAAATGTTGGTAGATATTACCAGATGTGTGGTTAAGCTTTTAGTTAAAATCGATGGACTGTAAGAAAAGTTATTAGCTTTTTAGTTTTTCTAGGTTTTACTATATTTCCTCTGTAAAATAAGCACCATTAAGAAAATGTGTGTATTTTTTTTAATGGGATTGCAGACACAGTTTAAACTCAATTGACTTGAAACTTAAGCAAAATGTTGGTGAATATTAGCAGATGTGTAGTTAAGCTTTTGGTAAAAATCGGTTGAGTGTAAGAAAAGTTATTAGCGTTTTACTTTGTTTTCTCTGAAAATCACCTGCCATTAATCATGAACAAACATGAACCACATTCCGGAAATGCTTAATTGCACATTCAGTGAACGCAAAGCTCTCTTTCCATCTTAAATGTAAACAATTTTCAAAGGTTTGATATACAAGTTTGGGGCATATTTGCGCATATTGGGGGAGAGAGAGAGAGGTCTAAATGTTGGTTAAAAAGTCAACGTGTTAATTTTTTCTTTCTTTATGTATCCTTTCCGGTAAAACTGGGTACTAAGCCATTAGTATAAAAATAAACATTATAGCAATAGTAAAGACAACATTCATTATATAAAAAAGACACAGAGAAATATTAAATGGGAATGATTCGATAACATATTTCTGGATTTTAAGGGTTTTAAAGTCTCCATAAATACTTGTTTTGATATCTTTGTTGGTTTAGGGATGTATCATACCCCTAAGGACAACCTAGGGATATAATTCCAGTAATTAGAAATTTCTACCTCAACTATTTACTACTTATCCATACAATATTTTAACCATGTAAGTATTTTTCAAATATTTTCACACACAAGTAGGCATTTTTGTTATTGATGTGTGTATTTATATATATGCATTTTATTTTGGAATATGTTAAGCATTTTTTATTTTTTATATAAGACTATTTGACAAAATAACCAAGCGATATCAAACACTTTTGCATCTTCATAATTTGAACACACACGTTCATCAAATTAACAGCAACTCACAATCACACACATCTACAAAATATGCACCACAAACGCACAAACAGACAGCCTCATAATACACACACCATAACACAATCACACTCATCTTATATGCAACCCAACCCACAAATAACACCTACACAATATACATATCAACACACATACTCACACATGTACATTATATGGCATACCAACACAAATTTCACACACTTATTTATTATAATATTAATATGACCACTACAAATACACACATTTATATAGACTTAACATCACAAAGACATCAACATACACCTTTGCTTGCTTACTGCCATAAACAAGACAGCCCTTTGACAAACAAACAGAAAGATAGACAGACAAAATTAACATCTTAAGGCTCAACATAAACAGACAAAAAATACAAAAAACACTTGTTGCTGGATTTTCTTCAATAACCACAAGGCGATTTAGTTGATTCTCCCAAATATTATTCTAGACATCGCCCTGTGCCGAGAATGCGCAAATGACTTGCCAAATTCAATCAATTTGCTTGTCGGTCGAGGGAGATAATCCAATTTGTGATTCCCTTCAGCTAAAGTCACACGAGTTGTCTCTATCCTCTCCGCAGACGACACCCTCTTTATGAAGCGACTTGACGTCACCAGGCGACAGTCGTGTTTGCTTGAGTGCTCTTCTTGAAGATGGACACCCGTTGACACAAATTAATGCGATACTTCTTAGAATAATGGTATCGTTTTATTACAATCTCCATATCATCCCACCATAGGGCGTTATATATTCCTTATAAACTTTAGTTTAATGCTTGATCCTACAATGAAATATTGGTTGAAGGAATGCAGGCGTTAGCTGGTGGTAATATATTAAGAAGCTTAACATTATAACATTTAACCACCAATACTTTTTTTTTTACAAAACCAGGAATAAATCACTCAGGTTTTGTGAATTGGATAAGTTGGTGAAAGTAAAAATAATATCCACACTCTCAAATATCCGCAAAGCTATTTATTAAGTATTTCAGGATCATACTGTTTTGAGCCTAAGTTAGCAAGCGCCTTTTATGTTAGCATAATGGCAATTGATTATACGAATTACACACATACTTCAGTAGGGGGAAACCTTGAACTTCTTTACATGTAGGACTTTTTTCGGAGTAAAGCGTAGTACAAATCGTGCAATCTATTAAGTCTAAGTATACTAACACCGCAACGACCGGTCTCAGCGCAAATATCGCAAAGACAGGTGTAGGACAAGACTGCTGTTAAATGCTAAATTACTACTTTAAAAAAGCATAAGACTTTAATCACACCGGGATTTGAACATCCAACTCACCGCTCATACCTTCGCCGTTCAAGAACAGAGGTGGTCATATTTAGTATTTCCTGCATGTTACGAAAATGTTTTTTAAAAGCGAGGCAAGAAAAGAACATGGGTAGTGGTTGGTGATCTTCGCAAATGAAATTGGCCGGGTTTCAAACCAGTATATAATTTTATATAAAGTTGTGAATTTTATTTGTGCTTTGTGCTATAGCTTACGATTCACAAAAGGCGATCATTCCGTGATACTATTTAAGCCTTCCCCACTCTCCTTGATTATAAGGATTAGATCATCGATCATTTTAAGATTCGTGAGCTTTGTCGGATTTGCCTTGTATCCAAAATATATTATTCATGCTATTTCATCGTAGGGATTGCCTCTCAAATCTTAGAATAAATGACGAGAAGCTATCCCGACAGTTGCCTTATGATGGATGTTAATGATACAGACATCGAATAAATATACCAATAATACATGTTACAGATTTAACGATTGTGAGCAACATACTCTAAAGCCCATTTTTCGCGAACGCTATTAGCGCTTATCCATCAAAGCGCTTCTGACCCAACCGCGATTATCTAAAAGTAGTATATTCTTCTTTGCCGCGCGCAGCAGTATTGCATTGTCTAAGGAGATCCACGGGAAAATGGTTTTAAAGTATCAGTAGAATGACAAAGAGTCGACCAGCCTTAACAAAAATCCCTACAGGACAAAGGTATCTGACAAAAATATCGAAGTTTTGTCACTTCACATAGCAGAGATAAACATTGTCAAGTGAAACCTATCATTTTCATCGATGAAACTTAACTGTCAACAAAAATTCAAAAAATGTGAAATGTGTATATTAAACCAGTGACGGCGTTAGGGACCGTTAACAAATTAGGTAATCCACGGAGGGGGGGGGGGGGGGGCGTCAGCCAAAAGATTACAAGGGGGTGCAGATGTTTGGTCTGCACCGGGTGATACCCTCTTAAGTTAATATCCTTCTAAAAAGACTATATAACTAAACAACATGGTGTGTGACACTAGCTCCAAAAATGGAAAGTAAAAGCAAAATATAATATTTAAAAATATACGATCAGATAGCTGTGCAAGAATGTGCCAAATCGTTCACCATCGCTTGCCAAAAAGAGGTAGGTGTCAACTCATGTCAGTAAAAATTAAAAGCTACGCTTTACTAGAAAATAAACTTATTCCCAGTTTTGAAGGTCAACAATGAAAATGATGCCAGGGTAAAATTAAGATATTCCGGGTTAATATTTCAGCAAAAGTTAAACACAGCACTTTCAGCAAATATTGAAGAGACAATCGAAATCTCCATTGAAGTTTTTACCTTTTATTGCTCAGCGGGATTTTTTTGAGACCGTTCCAAATTTGTTCATTTTTCTAAACATTATATTTAATCATTTATGTGTACATTAAGTCTGGTGAGCAAAATGTCTCTGGTGAGTAAAATTGACAATGATAAGAATTACTTACGCTAGTTCATTGGGGTCTAGAGAGACTGAGTGAACTCAGATATGATCATATAATTTGTGAATTCGTTCAATTGAAAGACAGATATATCTGCAGGATATTTATTATCATATTTGGACAAAATGACTTTACAGTTGGTTAGCGAGTTTTGTACTTTTTTCCTCTGTTATATCGTGAGCTGGGAAAATTTCGTGACTCATGCTTAAAACAACGCAGTAAACAGAAAAAAGGAATATAAAAGACCCCACTTACAAACAAAAAGGCTAAGAAAAAAGCAATGGTCTGGGTGATTTGAAACAGATAGAACTATTCCAAGGGAGATTACCCTCATAAAAAGTTGGCAAAAATCGATCGTGGATGGTCTTTGGGCCCAATATCTCCTCAACAAAGACAGTTAAAAGCAATAAAATGGAAAATGTCGTGAGGAGATAGTTCAATAAAACATCGGCCTATTAAGGCTGGCTGGCTCATTGACTGATGTAACCGGGCGTCTCATCTCGTGACAAACTAATTTCGTTGCTAGCTGAAATATTGACATTATTACTCTTTTTTTGTAGATAACTTTTTGCAGGATCTTAAGGTAGGGCTGGGGGTGACTTATATGTCAAATTGAAACTCAGCATCCAATACGGAGTGATTGGAATTTGAAATTTGATTTTAACTCTATGTGTTTGTAAAATTGCAACCTGTTGTTAAGTTACAAAATGTTTCCGCCGAAACTCACTGTTTTCAACCGACTTACAGTAATTTTCATATGAGTCACCATATTATGCACGCCTCACAATAGCAAATTTGGTTGCAAATTTATTCCTATCGATTGCATCGAAGTCGCTGACTGTAACGAATTGTATAGACCCATTGTGATAGATAGACAAACTTTTCTTGTTCAACAAACTTTAATATGGATTCGATTCGATTTGTAAATGAAACAGTTTTTTGTCACTCATTTTTCCAAAATGAACTTGCGTCAGTATTCCAGTGGAGCGACGATTAATTGTGACATTGTTAGGTCTGGCCTTTGGCTAGTATAAGACACATACTTAGAATTCCTGCCCAATTTAAAATACCACGTGTTATTTTTTTAATTACATTTACAATAGTACATGTGACTATGTAACTATAGAGATAGTGTATAAAACGACATCATTGGATAAAGAATGAAAAGGATTCAAAATTGTTTGTTTGTTTTAGTTGTCGAATATCGTTTTTATGTTAAAATGCATTGGTATATTCTGCTGATTCGCTGTTGTGTGCACTCTTTGCAGCTTAAATGGGGGCAACGTATCAGGTGTTAAATGTTCATCAAAGAAAGCGGAATTACAAGTACAATAAAATTTGTAAAGAAAATGCCATGTTCTTTTAACAAAACAATGATAAATGCATGCATATACAACGTTATTGAGATATAGTGTGGCGTGGGGTGACAAGTGAGCCTATATAAAAACATAAGGTTATTAAAAACATACGGATATTATAACTTAATAAATAATAAATAATGTATGACTTGTGTATTGCGCATTTCCATCACTGCTCAATGCGCTATACAAAATAATTACCCCGACAGGCAGGACCGAGACATACATGTACATTCAGAGTGAGGAATAAACCGATTAACCTTAGTAAACCTACAAAGACATTCGACATAACGGAGACACACATGTACATACAGCGTATACAAGGAGTCTGCCTGTTAGGCAACACCTTAGTAACTTAATAAAGGCAAACTAACTTCTTTTTAAGAAATAGCTTTGCCCTTATTCCTAGGGTTTAACGAACAGAGTTGGAACGTCTTATAGACGTCAAAAATACATAGCATTTATACAACATTCATTGTCTAGATAAAAGTTAAAATATTTCCGAATTGCCTATGTATTATATCCTAAGGCATACATTTTCTTTTCTCTAACCAGCTCTTTTAAGTGGTGGTATGACCAACATTTGCTCAACGACTGGAGAAATAAGGATGAGTGTAATGTTCGAGGCAACATCAACATCCGACGTCACGCTGGTGCTGCACGTTTACTTTATCTATCCAAATATAATATATTGATTGATTATTGAATATTGCCACACACACACGTAATTGACCTGTGGGCGAGACCGGTCTCGTTTGAACTTTGAACCAGCCTAAAGCCCATTGCTGCCTCTACCCGCTACTGATTAAGTTCATGGTCAAGACTTCAATGTTAGACCAGCCTTTCATATCATTCTTGTGTTGCAAAAGACTTACAGTATTTATAACCAAACAATCGGGGAGAGACTAGGGTGAAAAGAGAAATAGAGAGAAATAGGGAAAGTGCAACAAGGTTGACAGTTACCAAAGCCAGTTTCAGTTCAATCTTTCTCTGCCATCACTACCAGTGTCTCATCTTTTGATCACGCCTGGCAGTAATACGATCTAACAAAGTTAGCGGCTTCATTAAGAGAACTTGTCTACTTGAAGGTGACAGAGAGTCAAGTTCTAAAGGCCGCTGAATCCTCATTTGACCTCATTCTATTTTTCTAAGATCCGACTGATAAGTTCACTTCGCTATGTAAATTCTACATTCAATCGACAATTGAGGTTTCTGGCTTAACGGCTGCATTGATTATTCTACAAATTCCATACGCAGTTCAACAGTGGAGACCTGTTAACAGAGCATTAACATATGCCAAATTTGGTTTCCAACCACTTTAACGGATTTTATCACTCTCACTGACATCTCCCGTTTCTCGTTCTCTTTTTCTCTCCTTCTCCATCTATTTCGACATAGTCTCAGAATAGAGAAAACAGTATCAATGTTACTGTCACCAATTTAAACTATGTAATGTTTTGTACTTGTGATGGACAAGATGACCCGTAAATGAAAACAAACTCCGTATTTTGATTCCTATTCGCCCCAACTTCTAAATTGCCAACACATAATAACTTATCTCCTAAACGTTTTTAATAAAGCATTGTTGCACTCTTTTGGAAATAATAAGGTGTGACTGAGGGTTCTGTGTGTATTTTGCGCGACGCAGGTGTGTGTGTTAATACAACACAGAACACGAGGTCACACCGTTTAATTTCCAATCGAGTGCACAAATCCATTAATTCTACTTCTATCCCTTAGCGTAAGAAGCATTGATTTAAAACCAATCCGATCGCTCCACGCGTTTTGATTGGTTAAAAAGGGTGCTTTAAAACCGTTGCTAAGCTAAGTTTGTTGCTATGGCGTATTAATACATATTGCATGAGTAAGACATTATCTTACGCAAACATTGAACATCGGGGGTTTCCTAAACACCCCAACTTTGTTTACAAACAAGAATCCTAAAATTATTTTAGTGTCGTGGGATGGGAGTACGTGGCTGATTTTCTAGTCGAAATAGTTATTAAAAGACTGTAAGTAATATTTCAAAGATTTTATGTATTCATTTGTTTAAGTTTTAAAAAAATGTTGAAGTATGCAACAAATTCCTTCTACAATACTTCAACATAAAATTGCAAACAAGGACTCAGTGCGCATTCATATTGAATTGAACACTCTTGGGTCGGGAACGTAAAATGGACTCGTTTAGTTTTTGTTTATTACAATTATCTAACTACCTAATGGTTTACACGACAAATAAAAGCCTTTTTTTTTTATTATCGACGATTTAATGACTAATTTAAACATCAACTTGAGATCTTTATGTTTCTCCTGTCATTTAAGCATCTCGAAAAAAAACAGTGGGCTTTGATTTGTTATATATCTGTCTCTGTCACGATCTTCGTGCAATGACTTATACAACGTCTAAGGATAGACTTGGCTTAGCCTCATTTAAAATCAGACAGGCATTTGATCTCCACAAACAAGGATCCTATCATATACTCTTTTGGTCAACAAAGCAATAATGGTATGTTTTAAAATGGGGGGGATTAGGACCAAATATCGATTTTGATTCATTTTCATCACACCACAGTACGCTTTGAGCCTTATTAGAAAAAGTTTCATGTGGTGAAAAAACGGACTCTGATTAAAGAGCATGGTGCTGATGGGCCAGACTATACTGCTTTTCTACACGCAAACTAACGATTAACAAAAGCATAAACTATGTTTTAAATTGGTCGTTAGAAGAATCCCGAATAAAAAAAACAGTAGGCCTTTATTTGCTACTTCTGTCACGATCTTCGTGCAATAACTTATACAACGTATATAACGTCACAGAGTAAACAGAGAAAATTACTATAAACGTGAATAATAAAGCAATGGAAAATGGGGCAATAGGTCAAGGCACGTGCAAGATTGAGACTTCTTGCACGATCTACGTCACAAAGTTAATAGAGGAAAATACTATGTAGGGGTAGAATAACATCGTTATACAACTCTTCTTACACGTATACTATAGACACAAACAAGCGAAGTATGCAACACGATAACAATTCATTATTACCGAGCCCACTTTTCAGTGTCTGTTTTCGAGTCTCATGTGATTTGATTAAAAAAAAATCATTTTGTTGAAACAAGAGCATACAGTCAGTTCTTAAATATCCATCATGTGTCCCGTTCCCTGTGATTTTGTCGGAAAGGTGAAATTGCCGAATCAGCGAATCTGACCTTACTGTGACATTTTTCAAAGCATTACACACTTGCTAGGAAAGTATACTCTTCTGTTTAAAAAGAAAGGTGCGTGTAATTTGGTAAGACACAAGTTATTTCTTGAAATGTCAGGAAATCGCACACAACTTGATAAGAAAAAATCAGTTCTCATTGCTTGTGCTCGAATAAGCGAGAACATTCGGATTTTGAGTGAAGGATATTTGAGAAATGACTGTATATTTTTTAACTTAATACAGCTGCAGTATAAACGTTATGCCAAACATAAAATAAATTTTACCCTTTACCTTGCCAATATTATATCTGCTAAACACTAAGAACATTATTTTGTGCCGATTTATCTATTCACATATCGTCCCCCACATGGAATAAAGTTGTATGTCAAAAACCCAACTTTTCAGGAGAAGCAAAAAACTGTCTAACTTTTTTTACATTCCACTTAG
>JAUUEB010484093.1:0-10977 GCA_032362205.1 Clione limacina | reverse complement strand
GTAGGTAGGTAGGTAGGTAGGTAGGTAGGTAGGTAGGTAGGTAGGTAGGTAGGTAGGTAGGTAGGTAGGCAGGCAGGAAGGCAGGCAGGTAGGTAGGTAGGTAGGTAGGTAGGTAGGTAGGTAGGTAGGTTTTGCGAATGACAGTAAGCTTAAAACAAACGCAGTGCAGTTAAAGAAAACACACGGTCATTCTAAAATCTTATTTTATAATTCAAGTCAACTCTTCAATACCTTCAATCATTTATAATTACCAAAATGTACCACAGAGAAGGAGTGTGTGTTGTAACAATTCAAGGTATTTAGATGGGTACGATAGTATTCCGCGAGTTACTTCTTTTAGGAGTAAACAATTTGACATACAAACCATACACATGACCATACATATAACAATATATAAAAGCTGATCTTTATAACTCAGCCATGAATTAAGATCAGACGGAAACGAAGTCTTTAGAAAAATAACATGAGAAAAAATGCAAATTTATACTCACAACTAAAGCCAATATGATTGGAATAACAATCATAAAAATGAGAACGTTGCTAGCGTAGTTCTCCCAGCATTCCTGACTGTGATACTCTTCCATTAGCCCCACCCACAATAGAACAATGATTAGAGGAAGACCTGTGAATAGTTAATTTGATGATTAGTAATGCATATCTTGTTGTAAAAAGAAAAACAAGAACAAGCAAAACAAATAAAAAATGAAAAATAATATTATATTTCATAAGGTGAGTTAGTGGTATACAACGATAATGGCTTTCTCTTCTAAAAGACAACCCAATAACTAATGATATCTATTGTTACTAAAGTTAGCATACGATATTCAAGGAAATACACAGATGTAACGTAGCATATTATTAAAGTTTACAGTGAAACCGACAAATCTTTGGAGGCATGCTTTTGTGTTTGATTAAAACATGACAAAATAAATCAATACTTTTAAAATATGACAACTGTATATCAATAAAGAATATTTCCTTTACTCGAAATCAATATAGAGAGCCACATTATATGACACAGGCTATTTTAATAGGATAATATCTGTCTTTCACTAATTATAATTCACTTACTTAACCTGGTGAGTTTTCTAAAATGTATTTCGAATGTTATGCAAGTATTTTAATTAACCTATTTGACACAAGAAAGCAGACTCTGTAGCCTGCTTTTTACTTTCTTTTATGCTTTTTTTAATTCTACGTTGATGACGCCGTCGACATTCGTTGTCTTGTCTTAAGAGTTTCTGAGCATCATTTTATTAGCTTTTCGATTTCAATTTCCAGATATACTTTCGGACAGATTGTTTTCTGATAACTTCAACCCCCATAAAATGTAATACGTGTTCAATTATAACCGTTGGCTGGTTTTCTTAAATATATCTGATTACTCTTTTGAATAAAAAATTGCACATATATTAAGCAATTTCAAAGGTTAAAGAGAAAGACATTTGATGAATGAAATACACGTGTGATGACATCTTACAACACATAATTGCTACGGAAACTATGTTTGCTACAGTTTTATTATTGCCCTTTGAACTTATTGTCTCGATATACAACATTTTCAATCAATATTTTCAACTAGTTTAGCAAAACTATGCAGGGTTTGGCTTTGTTGCTGTCGCTTAAAATAGTATGGACGATAGGTGAGCATTCCAGGGTAGGCACCAATTTACAAAAAAAATGTATTTGTGGCTATTATAAACTGGTAGAACCAAAGATTAAATTCTGCAATTACATGATTGGTGTAAATAAAAAACGTATTTCGATTGAGAAAATTTACATTTTTTTTGTCTTCGTTAAGTCAATGACATGATATATCTTAACGCTGTATGATTGACGATAAACATAAGTGGTAATTTAGTTCAAAAAACAACGTCAAAAGCTGAATTTCAGCCTGCTCAATTAAAAACTTAACTGGACGGTCCTAACTGACAGATTTTAAATACCAAAGGAGTAGTCTGGCATACGTTCTAACCACTGCAAACTTACATGTATGCCAAATTTACAGACATGTATGTTTAATGAAACTACGTATAGAATAAATACAGATAACTTAACACGGCGTATGCAAGAAGCGAGTAGAGCGTTTTTAGTTTGACCTAGGCTCAAAACATTAAGTACTTTCGTTAGAGTAGCCAACAAAGAGGGTAGACTAGTTGATCTCTGATTTATGCAAGTTTTAATCAGGCTTCTAAGTAATATGTCAACCTGATTTTTATAAAGTTATTTCCGAATGTCGACTATTAACATTTCCAAATAATCTTACGAATCTAGTAATGTTTGTACTAGCTGTATATATAACTTACCCCAACCGATAAAGTAAAATATCCTGAACGGTGCATGTGACGTGAATACTGAGACTGCAAGTCGATTATGGAGATAGATTCCCTCGACAAGCATCCAGGAAAAGTTAGACATCTGAGCATACTTGTGTAATGCTATAATGGCCTTACACAAACAGTCCTGGTTAGATTAAATGAAAGCAAACATCTTAGGGTGTTCTAGCAAGAACACATTCAGAAAGCATGTAAGTAAAGGATTATAAAAATGGATACCAATTTTAGGTATTTTGAAACAATGTCTCTTGTTCAAATATACTTTCTCCATCCTGATTTTAACTCTGCAAGAATACATTGTGACTTTCATAACTAAACATTCAATGCTAAACATCTATATGCAACTTACACCTATATATATTGAGAATCTCGCTTATTCATTTATTTTTTCAAAACAACAATACAGAGAATACAATGATACACGTTGTGCATGTTATGATAAAAGTGATGTAAAATTGTCTCGTTATTAAGAATCAGATTTTTAGAAATATTCACGATGGAATTAGAGGTTGAAAAGTTTTTCGATGCAAATCTTTAATTTTACTAATACTTGTTTATGCTCTCTGTCCTGCTGGAGTACTTGTCAAAGAACGAGCGGATGTTTTGGCGGACCAGGCAATGACAAAATGTAGTTTGCAATGAATGTCCTAACAGTTCTGGCATCTGTTAACACAATTTCTACAATCATGAGTGACTGAAAAACAAAGCAATTATGCATAGTTCTGGAATACTGAGAAAGCTTCCGTGACCTTTCCGTTAGATTAACAATCAGTTGCTGGTCAAAATGATCTTCTTGCGGACACTAAATTTGATGTACCATTTCATTGTCTCTGTTCTTGGTATTTAAAACAATCTATAGATATCTTATTGATTATATCTTTAAACGCAATTAAATAAATCCATACTAATTTGTTATAAAGTGTACCAAGATATTGCTGAGGGCTGCTCTATTTTTGACAATAACATGACTTCTGGATCTTGAAATTGTTATATACTCGTAAGTTACACAACATGGTAACTGATACTCAATTGATGTTAATAACTTACACTTGAATAAACGTTATTTTATGTTTTATATCTCTTGATATCATCATGAAGAAAGCAATTGAGTTGGAGTTAATTCTGAGCTATGAAATTTGTTTCATGACATTATATTTTGATAATTTGCTGTACATGGCTTTTAAAACAAATGACAACTTCCATATTTATGCTGTATATTGTATACAGGAAAGTTTAATTCGTTTAATGTCAACCTGTAACACATCTAAAAATGTACACGGATAGTTATTTTCAGATTTACATGTCAATTTTTATTCAAAGTAGTTGAAATAATCATTGAAAGTCAATGAATAACAATCACACTCTTAATCACACACGAGCTTTAATATATTGACTTGATATAATAAGATAAAACTTGTTTCTTTAAGAGAAACAAAGTTCTCAATTTAGCTTGTTTCTAGATTTTTATACCCATTACTTTAAAAAAAAAATATAAATATTTCTAAAGAACTTCATTATTTTGAAGAAAAAACGTTGATTGGCAACTCTATGTGAGTGAGGTAAGCATAATATGTTCAAACAAATAAAGTGATGGTATGTACAGGAAAGAAAATCTTTATTTACATTTCTTTATCTTCCTTGATATTTTACCTAATAGCATGACATATCCGTGGCGGCTTCAAGAAGGAAATATATTTCTCTAGATGTCGTTGCTTAAATGCACCCTCTATATGCAGATTCACCTTGAGCTAGACGTCCTGCATGTTCACACTCATAGTTAAGTGGCCTTAGCTTTCCCATGTTTTTTTTGCTCTTTCTAAACTTCTAGTTTGCCTTCATCTACTAGTAACTTTAGTGTTCCATGGCTCTGTATGTGACCAAAGTAAGAATGCTATTGTCTTCTCATTTTTTCAGTATATCGCACGTTGAAAGGCACGCAATAGTGAGCCTTTAAACTTACATCCATGTGTACTGTGAGTGACACATTTTAATATGCTCAACAACACTAACTTTGGATTAAGGTAGTGAAAATAAAGAGTCCCAAGGAAATCTCTTTTCTTATCTGAATATAGAGCACTTACATGGCGCATTTCCAGGTCAGAGACTTGCTCAATGCGCATGACAATATATTACCCCAACAGGCGACGAAGACAAACATATATTTTCAGAGTACATAGACATTCACGTCCATGGAGACACACATGTACATTCAGCGGATACAAGGAGTAAGCTGCTTAAGCGACATTGAGTAAACTATACAAAGCCTACATATCAGGTATTTCATTATACTGCTGAGTGAACAGGCGGAACACGATAGCAAATTTTCTCACCATGATAATGGTGCTAAATTGAAATGTTTTCAGACAGTCTGACGTCCTATCCACGCGGCTATACTTGCCCACATCTTCCTTATAAGCTAACATTTGTATACACTTTTTTTCTTAAGACTAAGTCACAAAGCTTATGTACTGATTCAAAGTTTAACAGATCTTCAAGTATTATGAAATATACTCACAATCTGTCTGGAAATATTGGCAAAAGCAGACACTTGTAGCAGAATGATAATAGATCGTAGTATAAATGAGACAACCAAGTGTTTGTGGATAGAGATACGACTGCACTGTAATGACCTGAGGGCATAAGCAAAGTGAGAGCTTTTTTAGATTAAAAAATATATGGTAACTGTTTCACAAGATATTCCTAAAGTATTCAGTTTATCATGAAAATGTAGCAGAAAGCAATGGATTCACTCAATTATAACTATATTATTATAATCGTAAGATAAGAAACTACTCATCGACCTTGTCCATCATTGTTAAGCATATCTCAACTGGCTCTGAAAATCAGTTTACCACTCATTCTTACAAGTTTTCTGAAACATACACACAATACATGATATACGGAGACTAGAAGTTAAACATTTCGTTTATTATTTGTTTTTATCTCATTTAGTATTTAACGTTGTTATTTCTAGCTACATGCTTTTTCATCTCATGTTGCTTCATTTAACAGTTGGATAGCATACGACTGCAGTGTAATGACCTTAGAGTGTCAGCCCTGTGTCCGACGAAGTGCATATGAGCTTCCGGGGATGTTTATATTGAAAACATGATTCAAACCTTAAATTGACCAAATCCTTCTACATAAACAGTCTGCTTTTTCTCATTCTTTATCGGTTTACTGATTCAAAGTGTATAATTGTTTAGAACTTACCTGAAATAACAAAAGATGAAAAGAGTGACGCCTAGAAATACAAGGGACACAATGCTCGTGACGAAGTAGACATCTTTAACAATATTATACAGTTCCAACTGAGGAGGGATACAAAAAAAGACATTATGTTACAATGTATTAATGTTCTTAGACTAGACTATATATGTGACCATGCCATCCCACACACAGACTAAATTCTTGACCACACGATCCAACAAACAAACAAATCTCTTGACCATGTCATACAACACACAAACTTTATTCTTGACCATCCCACACAATAACTTTATTCTTGATCATGCAATCCCACACACATACCATATATTTGGTCACTCCATCCCACAACACACTGACTTACGTTTTGACCATGCCATCTTACAAAAGGAAACTATTCATGACCATGCCATCCCACACATATACTATATTTTTGACTATGTTTGCCTACACATATATTATTATCTTGGCAATGCCATAACACAAACAAATAATTTTTTTACCATGCCGTCCCAAAAACAGATCATGTTCTTGACCATTCCATCGCAAACACAGTCCATATTCTTGACCATGCCATTCTATTTACAGACCATTTTCTTAACAATGCAATCCGACAAACAGACTTTCATTCAGATCATGTCATCCAAAACACAAACAATATTCTTGACCATTCCATCTAACACACATACTTTACTCTTGACCATGCGATATCACGAACAGCCATGATTCTCAACCATGCCATCCAACTAACAGACCATATTCTTGATCATGCCATCCCATAAACATACCATATTCTTGACCATGCCATCCCATAGACATACTTTATTATTGACTATGCTCTCCTACAAAGCAAATATTCTTGGCCATGCCATCGCATACAAAGCCAATAGACAATATCCTTGACCATGCTATCTCACACACATACCGTTTTCCACACATAGACAGTATACTTCACTATCACACACCTCACTTTACTCTTGACCATGTCATCTCACAAACAGTGACTCGTTAGCTTTCACATTTTTTTCTGATGCATAGGGATGATCACCAGAAAAGGGAATCTAGTTTTACAGATTTTATTTACATGTTTCTTAACTCATTTCATTTCTCATTGAGCTAGAAACGTTTTAATACACAACATGTAACATGTAATATCCTTCACTATTATAAATAATAAACTCAACGTTACGTACATATATATTTTATGAAGTTCATATTAATTATATTTTAACATCAAAATTTAATCACTGAAACTATGAGCTACAGTTTTAACTCAGACAAAATTAAAGAAAAAATATATGGCTCAACTGGAAACGAAGCTTTTTGAATTTGATTTCTATCATATGTATAAATGGATATAATTGTTCCGTCAAAATGTCAAATTTTTCACCTTAATCAACCTTAACATGTTTTACGTTTCTAAATTATCTGGTGAATGAATTGATTTAACTTTGAATTCACTACGTTTGAAAAAAAAATGGGTTTAATTTTTTCACAAAAAAATTATTTCAAGATTAAACACTTCATAAACTGGCGAATTTGTTTTTCGTATTAGCAAACTTAAAATAAAACGCGTGAAGAGTTGAACAATCAAATACACATTTTTTTAAATATGTATTACGTTGCTACAGCTAAAACACCAAGTTGGTATTGTGGAAGAAAATGTAACGAGATGGACAAAATAATCTAACTAACATTGACTGATGTATCTGGAACTATAAAAGAAGAAAATCATTATTCTCTAAGATATTGCACTGATATGTTTACATGACTCACTATACACAGGTATATTGTGACAAATGATGTAAGCAGACCAACGCTGTCGTCACGACGTCAGCCATTAGCTATAAGTGGGCTATGATGACATATCTCCCGATAATTCAGCTGCTTGACACTTTCTCAGACCAAGATGGAAAGACCTGCTTATTTCCGTAATATACGGTTTGTATCATCTTATCGACGAGCAAGTCAGAGTTCAAGTACAAACCCTTAACGACATTATCACAGTTCCTAAATATTTTTAATAATAGAGCACATACTTTTCAAAAAACGTATAGAACAGGGAAATGTTATCATTGGGGATACCGATATTCACATTTGTATTTTCATGTAGATAGTATGTGTAACTCCGGCGTCTGTCAAGTTTATATGGTAAGTTTAGGAACTTTTAATATATTCCTTATCTGGTTCCACTTTCAGTTCCATACCAAAACTAATCATCACCAACTTCTTTGTGCGTATTCTTTCTAGTATGACCTTTAGAAATATGTTCATAATCTGTGGCAGTCGGCTACATGTTCTATTTTCATCACATTCTGTTGCTCTAGATTTCTATCGAAGGATGATGTGCACAGACTGTGATATTTCAGATTGAATGAATACTGTCTTGTACCGTAGATTTTGTCGTACAGGTTTTTCTGTGCCAAAGTTCTCGAGAAATTTTACAAACTATCTTCACCTGTTCTTTTTCAAACAACATTTTCCCACTTTTTATCTTATATACCTCCATTGTTTTGTTGTATTTGCCCGACAGTTTTTTGATGCTATCATAAACATTTGATGCGTGCAATATCTATTTCAACCTCCCCGTATTCATCGTCTATATATCTTTCGTGTTCTTCATTTTGGACATGTATTTCTTTGTCCAATTATTTGTATCTGGCAGAGTTCTTTCCTGCTTGACGCTCAATCATCTTAATAATAATTTCTTCTGTCACCCACTTTGTTTAGCTTTAGCTTTTTAGCTCTTAATGGGAGCTTGTTCAAAATCATGCCGGATGCTACTTTTGAGGTTTCCTAATTTACATTGGTTTTCACATTTGGAGTTTGGCTTTTATATTGCTCTATGCCTTCTAGGCTGAAGGCTTCATACCTTTTTCAGTTTCCACTTCCAGAGATTTTAGAAAGTAAGTATTAGGACCAAAAGCTGCGGTTTGGGATATAACAAGAATCATTTTGATCAGATCACTGAGGAACATTTTGAAGCGCAAAAAAAATGAAAGGAAGATTGTCTTGAATTACATAACAATTAGTGAGACATGGGTTGCGGTTGAGTTAGATGCACAGTAGTGAGTTGGGTTCTCAAAACCGTTCATAATATTCCTACACCCTGTGGCTAAGACACCATACCACAGCTGGAAAGGAGAGCAACAAAATTTAAAACAATACCTAATTTCGGTTATTTCCTATGGTAAGAATGTGAACAAAAATTAGTAAACACCAGCTTTCTTGGGTGGTTACAAACGTTATATTTTTTTTAATTCTTTTTGATGATTGAAGGTTGTGTCCTTTCTTGGTCTCTTTTGAAAAGACACAAAAGAGAGTAATATTGCAAGATCAGGGAGAGAAGCGACCTTAACGACGATTTTAGGGAGCGTTAATGATCCTAAATTTTACTCTTCTTTTATACATATTAACTAGAAGGTGGTAGGCTGGTGTGCTATGTGTACGCCTTGGTGATAAGAATACTGAAATCATGTCTTGACCATTCTAGCACAAAAAAGCATTAATAAACATAGCGTTTTACCCACTTTCGTTTTAAAAAGATTCGCAACATTTGTATTAACTTATTAATACAATATTTACTTTCATTATTAACGTACAATGTCAGTTATTTCACACCGCAAGCTTCTACTTATTACTAGTTCGCTGAATACACTTCTGGTACTATGAAAGGATATTGCAAAAGCAATACATTACATTCAATTCATATATTGAATAGATTGATGAGTACAACCCCCAAGCCTCTTGTTCATTTCACACAATTTTTCAATTTACGACTTTGACGTTTTGCAAGATCATCTAATTTATATATATTTGCAGAATTCCATTGCAATTGTATAAAAAACTGTAGATATCTCTTGGAGGAGCATACAACGATAAAACAAAATAAATTGATTTAACTTTGCCTCGTCTCATGTAAACTTACGATTTAAGTCGTTGTAAAATCAATGTGAGGATGTAATGATCTTATTTGCATTTGTTGAAAAATTTAAAAAAAATAAGTACATATGACTATTTTGTGTTTTCTTTCGTGGTAAAGTTGTCCATGAGGTGTCAAGAACGTTTGGATATTATACACTTCCTTTTGTTTTTATAGTTACGGATCAAAATAAGAGTCAAAAGGGATTAATTAACTTTTCCACGCACAATTATATTGTAAGTGGTATATTTTCGTCTTGTCTGTCTGTGTGTCTGTTTGTTAACGCGATAACTTGAGTACTTTTTCTCAGATCTCTCTAATTTTTGGAAGGATGATAGAAACCAGAAAAATTATTTCTGTTATTAAAATCCAGAAATATTTGTGAAAAATTAACGGAGTATGGCCTTTTTTTGCTATATGTTCTTTGTTAATTTGGCAAAACACACGCTGTGGTCACATCTTCAGAGTTAAGATTCTGAAAACTTACAAAGAGGCTCTTCTAGTGACTATCTAAAATCAGCTTTCATAATTATTTAACTCATCAATTTAAAAACAGTTACGGCCCCTTTGAATATTTTGCAATATGTCTTTTTTAATTTGTTGCGAACACGCTGTGGTTCAATCGTCAAAGATAGAAATCTGAAATCTTTCACAGAGGCTTAACACGTGGGTCCCTAAAGCGTAGTCTAATTAATAATATGACATAGGCCACGCCCAAAAACGTTTATTCGGCACCAGATTTAAATGATTCAAATCATTTTCTACAAGACGTTTCTTATTTAAGCTTTACTTTCCAGCTTCCAGTATCCCACCCTTGTATGTATCACTCTTCTTTAAGAACTCAACTTATCTAATCTTATATCCAGATGATATTCCTGTGTGTGTCCTTAGATATCTCCAATCCATGGACAATTGTTCAATCTCTGTCTCAAGGCATAACAGTTTCTCTGAACGTGGAAGTTAACGTCTGGCTGCACAGTCTTCGAGATTTCAGGTGATTGCTTTTCTCATTCTCAGTATCGCCCTACCGGTTTACTCAGTATCGCCACATCAGTCTAGGTTAGAATCCAGTAATTAAAAACTGTTGATCAGCACCTGTGACCAAAATAAAAAATTAGATGATATTAAGGCTGTTTTAAAACATTGAAAAATGCTTATGCGATGTGTCATTTTTCATCATTTTATAATTTAGATTAAAATTGGAGCATGTATGCACACAACATTATAAAATATAATTTTCATTGTTACTACAGAGCCAATTTTCAACTTGGCATGAGGTGACCATTCTTTGTCTTCTGACAGCGGAGAAAGCTTTCCAATGCCAGTTGTAGAAAATTGAGAGGCTTAATTTTTTTTTAAATACTGTATTTTATGCAGCTAAGGGTGTAGTTTTAAATAAAAACCACAATAACTCTGAAGTTGTAAGAGGAAACCAGAAAATTGAGCCGAGCTGCATTGGATTTATATAGGAAAATACTCTTTTAATAATTACTTAATTCTAACCTAGAGGGA
>JAUUEB010484082.1:0-10977 GCA_032362205.1 Clione limacina | reverse complement strand
CAGACAGACAGACAAATTTCATGCGCCTGAAAACATACCTCCCACCACAAATAAATTGTGGGTGGTCGGAATAAGAAGAAGAATAAGAAGAATTGATAATCATAATCATGATAATAATAGGATATACTTTATTTATCCAAAAGGGCAATTACACCGCAATGATCACTTCAGCTTTACATTAAAGATAAAAATTAATATACTAATAATAAGACTTAAAGCTAACTGATCATTCAAAATAGTCATTTTGTTAAAAAACAAGCAACAATATGTAGTAATATGTACAACCAAGATATCACAGATTACCCTGAAAGTAATCATAAATCTATTAGGCATAAGAGGCTTAAAAATTATTCAAGAAGAAAAAAGACAAACACAATATTCATTTTGATTAACTTATTTGCTGTATTGCTCTCGTTTCTATGTTTGGTATTTTTCAAAGAAATTTTTATTTCATGTTTGATTTGTTGTTTCTAGTAAAAAAATTGGTAATGGTTTTCGTAAGAAATTTCAGAGTGAAGATTGCTGATTGTTTTTCTGATAATCTTTGATGATTTTTTAAAACATAAATTGCATGATTAGATTAAATAGTATAAGTCTGATGTGAATAAACAATAAACACTTACTTGAGGTTTAGTTATGGATTTTTTTTAAAGATTAAAAAGAATAAGTAAAAAGATCCAAAAATGTATGATGACAAAGCTGAAGAAACTGTCTTTAAAATAAAAGATAAAGTGAATAGGAAAATTGAAGTAAGCATACAAACATTGGGTAAAAAGTAAATTAAGCTGGCAAAACAATAGTGTTTGGAAACTTGCTGTCGGAAAAGCTTGCAGAGAGAGATATCCTCTAAGAAAGAACTCCCTTTAAACAGATGTTTTGGTCATTTAACTACCTAAAACTCTATGAGAGCCAGAGCCACCAAGGTCTTGGTTATTAGAACACAACTAATGACATCCGCACATGCCCACTGGACACAAACCAGTGCAGTTAAACTGTTTTTGCACAATTTGACCAATGAGGCCACCAGATTTTTTTTGCTTTGATTGACACAAACATCTTTGAATGTTATCCATGTAATTCTTCCAATGCTTTCTTATAAATAATTCCTTTTATCTGTCAACCTCTTATTTTCCTTTTCCATTTCCAACCCCCGTCCAATAACACTTTTATTCCGATGCTCAATATCAAAATCCAATTCATCCTCGAGGGTGACAGCAATTTTTCATCCTTATCAGGAAACATGAAAAATCCACCTAATCCAGACCAATCTCATGCTGGAACCATTGACTGGTAATTAATACCCCCAAATACATATGCTTTGCACACACATTCAAAAATATTTAAAGGAAAATATTTAGGCTTGTCTGTGTGTGTGTGTTGAAGTGTATGTGTGTTTTTTTTTCTCAAATAATTATTTCCGGTACATATGTCAATCGCGATTTTGTCAGGATTCTTATCCAGAAATGGCAGATCCCACAACAAATTCTTATCCGGATTTCTAGGTATTTCCTGAGGACTGTCACCCACTTTAGAATCTTAAATCACTTATCATAAAAAATAAAGACTGCTTCTTGTCACTGTCAATAACTCAGTGGTTTCAATTCATTTTTAACGTTATTTACTCAAGACAATAACCAATGATTATGCCTTTGTTAAAATAAAGCAAAGATTTCTACTGAATTAACATAATAAATATAAAAGTAATAAGTTAGTCTACAGTGCAGGTGAGCCACTACTGTTAGAGAAATGTGTACGCACCTTGAGATATTTTTTCCATACACATTTCATTATTTTCCTTGCAGCTAATATGTTTGTTCAGTGTTCAGGTTGATGTTTATTGCTTATTATCGCTCCTAAATTTAATCTTAAAAAGGTGAACAATACAGGAGCCTACTTGTTACATGAAGAATAACTATGTTTAGACTATGAAAATCTCCAATTTACTTCAATATTTCTAAAAATAATAATAATAGGGTAGAGCAAGCGTTGCAATAGATGAAAATCTGACAAATGTGGTATATTGGCAATTAATCTTACGTGGTGCATGCTGAATATAGAAACTGGTTCCAATGGATCCTTTTCATCAATTGCAATGAAAAAAGAGAGCAATAGTTTTGAAGTAAACACTTACTGCTTTGCTAAGAACTTGAAGGAATATGAATCTTAGATTTACTAACAAAAATGATTCATTGTTCATTATATGTCAAATTTCTCTCACATACTATATATTCAGATAATGACTTTTTATATGATAAAGGTATTTATGTTTTCAATTTAGAGATACTTTAAATGGCTATGATTTGTCACATTGAGCTTTAATCCTGAAATACTGATTTAGTAAATTTAGGCAATTCCTACAAATTCTCTGACCTGTGTCTTATTGACACATGTCACCACACTGAATTTCACCTTTGAACATGATCAGAGGGAGATGGTGTAGAGCTAAGGCAAAATACTCTCATATTCAGAAAGAACCGAGTGGTATAAGCAATTCTGCTTGCAGATTGTCAATCCTGACGCAGGAACCTTTTTTTTTATCAAAAAGAATGAAATCAGATCATCCACATATTATATGCTAAGTTCTGTTTCATAAAACAAAAATATAAACTATGAGTTGTACAAAATCCTTATTGATAGGAAAATGTAGAAACCTTGTAAAATATGCATTGTGCATCTCTAAGCTGAGGCAGGTTTTTTTAAAAGACTTAAATGAATGAAGTCATGTACTTAAAATTCCCCTTACAAAATCAGGCTTCATGACTGAGAAAGGTAGGACATAGACGAAAATTGCTTACCTTTTCTGTGGAAAATTTCATGAACATGGTTCCCTGTTTCTGTGTAGAGGTCAGCTCATTATCTGGAAGAGAAAAGAAGTTTGTGACTGAGAGACTTGTGTTTATTTTATTGTTTACTTTTATCAAAGGGTCATTTTAAGAGTAGCAGCAATGCCAAAATGTCACCCTTTTCAAATAAAGTTGGTTGAATTGAATTGAATTGAGACGAGGATGCATGCCAGATCAACTTGAAAAGAGACAAAGTATGCTTGAGTTAATCTCCTTAACAGCAGTATGAAAGAAACAGATAAGAGTTTACTTGACCTATTATGCTTAAGGAGTATATGGAAGATTTATTTATGCAAGATTGAGAGTTTCTTGGCCTGAAATTATAACGATAAAAAGGTGATGAGTTTGTGTTGATTGTCTAGAAAAGAGAGAGGAAGGGGGGGGGGATAAGAAAAGAAGTTTAGTGTGTGAATGGGTGTGTGTGAGAGAGTGGTTTTAAACGAAATGTTAAATGAGTGATTTTGTATTATTTATTTAACTTGATTTGTAAATTCTCTTAATGTAGGTCATTGAGTATGTTTAACACCCAAACTCACCAGTATCTCCTCTGTCAATGCTGTGTCTACTGTCTAGTTTTTCCGATAAATGAAGTTTTTTGTTCTGAGAGAGAAAACAAATATGTAAAGTTATTTCAGTGATGAAAGTTTCTGTAAGGAGAACATTCCTACTGTACTGCCCTAGATAAGGGTATCTTTATCCACTAAATGGTCAAAGCTGACTCCAAGAGAAATAAATAAACTAATTTCACATATTTTTAACAAATTGTTTTTTTAATAAATTTTAATCAGCTCATATTGACTAAGTTCCATCATTTTAAACACAAATTTTCCAAAACAAAATACGGAATAGGAATCTAAGAAAATAACATCCATCGCGACACAAAAACCAAAGACTACGAAAGTGATAAATAAACAGATACAGGAAAAAAGGATCTTTTTAAAAGGATAATCTAATGATTATGAAAATTGATTCTTGGGCAAGCAAGTGCAAGTGCCTTTTGACTGTGAAGATGTCATGCTATAGAAAAACTAGATATCTTCAAACTGTCAGAAGAAAGCAAGTTTTTCGCCCAAGGACTATAGCTTTCAAGAAAAAAAGTACAATGAAGTTACTCTAGTGAAACTGCCATGTTTAAGACCAATCAAGTAGCTATGAATGCCAATATAAAATAAACTCCCATCAAACAAAGCTTTTTTTTCAAAGTCTTACTTTAATAATGATCTTTCTTTTGAGTTTGTTGGGAGATGGCAGTTTGTTTTCATTAGGATCAACTTGTTCTGTAAGCAGGTCACCTGAAAGACAAAAATCAATTGATCAGTCATGCTGAATAGGTCCTTGTAATCTTTGACATGAATTCTTCAAAAAGAAATCTGTTGAATGCAACATAGACAATTAGTTTAGACAATTGAATTCAGTCCCTCAATTATAAGATTCAACATGTTAACCAATTTTATTGCAAGTTCGAGATTTTCTAATCTAACAACCACTATCTCTCTAATCAACTTTTGGTTACTAGCTAGATATAGAGAGGGCGTGCATTTAAAAAAAATCATTACAACATAACTATGTGAGCCCGAAACTCTAGCAAATATGCAGTCAGTAACAGATGCCTACAAACTACAAATACCAGAAAAAGATAAATGGGTGCATTAAGTCTGCTTCTAAAGTTACACAGCCTGCAGCAGTAGTTGTCAAAGATTTTAGAAGACCCTTCCCATCCTTTCAGAACTCAAGTTCTTTCCCGGTAGTGGTAGAATATTGTTTTTCAAAGCACGAAGAGAAAGATACAGAAGATCGTTTCTCCCCACAGCTGTGAGGCTTCGAAACAATAGAGCATAGTATATTATGGGCTTCTTTTCATCCCTTCCTCACAAGTGCTCTTCTGGTTATGGTTGTTAATTATGTATTTATTTTGTTATTATGATCAATTTGATTAAAACTTGCACTAGTTGATAATGAATCTAGATTAGACTTTTTCTCTTCTGCTTATGAATATGTTGTAATATGACTAACTTATGTATTTCAGGGAGTATGGCTAAAAATTTATGTCTATTATCAGACATAGTATGTTTTAATGTATCATTGCTACATTCAAATTTCCTTACGGATAATTAAGTATTTTAAATTGAATTCTATAACCTATAGCAGAGACTATTTCCTGAAGTGTTTACTCAAACTAATGTATTTAGTTTAAAAAAAAAAAAAATAACACTTGAATTATAATTATAAAACAATAATTCTCTAGGCAAATGGGTATGTTAAATTAGTTATTTCTTTTAAAATCAAAACAAAATGAAGGAATCTGACAATTTTTGAAAAGCTTTTTTAAGTCTATCACCTTCTGAAAGACGGCTAGCATCCACCCTTTGAAAAAACCAAAGAACCAAAAAGTGTGTGAAGAAAAAGCAAAAATCAAGTTGACTAATAAGCTTTACGCAAATGAAAGAAAGAAACAAACAAAAATAGTTCTATTATACAGGTTAATTCAAATCATATATTAAAACAAATGATTTCTTACCTTTAAAGACTTCCTTCAAAAGGGAAGCCATAATTCTCTGTTGTGGCAGACTGCAGTGATTCTCAATAGAAAGGATTATGGGATAGCTGTAGATTGAGGATATAATGTTGACAAATTTGAGATTCTTTAATTTAATGTGTTCAATGGTAAATAAGAATTTGTAACAATCAGTAATGCTAGGTGGTTGAAAGTTCATCAATCTTTGCATAACGTTTTGGGAAAGATAGTAAAAGCAGTTATAAGTAGGTATGCTTGTAAGGCTTTTACGACATATGCTTATAGAAGTTTAAAGGAGAAGACTGAAATATGTCAACCATGCATTGCGCATAACAAAGACATATCTTATGGCTAATGTTCTGCAGTAATAACTTGTTTTCAAGGTTATAAATTAAACAGACTTCTGATGTGATAATGTAAAAAAATGAAACAGCAGAATCTGCTCATCATCACACCCTTAGGGTCCATACTAACTGTGATATCAAGCTGACTGTAAATAACCCCTCACCATGCACCGAATTAATATCATTCTAAGTATGAAATATGTCTAAGCGTTACATAAAAGATGGGTAAACATCTATCACAAGTACACTTATGTTAAATGCATGTTACAACGCACCTAGGCGAACACATGAAAGAGAGAGAATGAATGGGGGAGAGAGAGAGAGAAAGAGAGAGATAGATAGAGAAAAAGAGAGTGAAGGAATGGGGAGAGAGAGAGAAAGAGAGAGGGCATGGAAGAGAGAAGTAATGGAGAGAGAAGTAATGGGAGGGAGAGAGAGTGAGGCGAAAAAAGTCAAGAGTACAAAGAGATTTTTTTCAACACAAGTATGTAGAACTAATAATAAGTCAAGGACTCCTCAATTGAGAGTGACAGTCCAATTGAGGGGATCTCTATAAACAAGTGCAAGATAATGCATGATGTTTTGTAATTCACTCTGTCTTTTAGACTGCTAGAGTGATGCTTGGTGATTCAATAACAAAAGATTTTCACTTACTCAGACACAGCCCAAGCATGTTCCTTAATGGTATGTAATACATCTGAGAACTTGATCTTTGATGTGAATGTATGGCCATGTGTGATAATAGGTTTACCATCAGCACCATCCCAGCAATCCACTGAAGTAGAAAAAGGTCAATAATATTTTAGTCTTGTGATAAGTTTGAAAATAGTCCAAGTCTTAATCTTTTGTTCAGATCTAGCTTCTTCAAACAATTTTCAAGTTTCCAAAAAAGGCTTCAGTCTAAATGATGTACTTGTTTTGTAAACTGCTGTCAATGAAATGAAGTGACTTGGTCAAAAGTAAACCAAGGGGACTCATCTTGCATAAGTGACTGCCTTACACATTTGCGTTTTCAACACTATAGTACTTCCCTTCCTCTAAATGGAGACCACAATCCAACTTCATAAGGCCCTTTTTTAGGTAAATTGCTGGAGTAACAGGACTATTCAAAATAAGTTAGTATAACTGATGTAACAAAAATCAAGAGGAATAATTTCAAACAACAATGAACAAAAATATCATTCTTAGTTCTGTTGTAGCAGCCATTTGGGCCTTGGCGGAGAATGAATTAAAAATAAAGCAAGTATGTAGTGTCTTTTCCTTTTTGCATGTCTATTGGGAGCCACTCTTAATTCATCAATGATTGCACCCTCTAAGGCTCCCTGCAAATCTCTGTACAATTTATCTGCATGATTTTAAACATTCTCTTTTTATTCCACATTTATCCATCACTTATCTACTTTTTCCCTCCAGCTTCTCATATGCACACCCAACCACCCACCAAAAAAAACTTCTGTATTGTTTGGACATGATAAATGTAATATAAAATAATTTTCGTCTTGAAAGTTGTATTCCAACCAGCAAAATACAGTGTTCATATGAATAAGCTAACGATCAAATCTAAGTCTTACAAAGTAAAAAAACCCCGATAGCATAGATTTTGAACTCAACAAAAATTAACATCAAGAAAATTCATTCTCCAAAGCAAATTAATTTTCAAACAAATCTATCACTAGCACAGAACACTTAAAGAATCATGTAGATTGTGAGGCAAATATTTCCTATTTAAAAATAAAATAAAACAGTAATAAAGAAGGGAGATCACATACTCAAACATAAATTAGTAAAGACTGCTGCAACAGCGTTTTTCAGGGAAAAAAACAGTAGAATTCAGGAGAATGATAATAATAATAATGATTATAGATTCTATTTACATATTGCTCTTCCCTGAACAGTAGAGGCTCTAAGCACTCTACAGTATATTATTACCCCAACAGGCCCAATGTAGAATGAAGAAAAAAAAAACTTACATTCCACACAGCGACAACCCATTTGTAGAACTCGAGCGTATGCTTCCACAGATGACTCTCCTTTCCACTGGACAGATGTGAGGTAACTGTGGTAATACATAATTACAGTAACTAGGGATTTGAATTGCATAATCAACCATTTAGGACTTAGGTGACCTTAAAAAGAAATCTAGAAGTATAAGTGTTTTGAAACACTCTTTATTTGCCAAGTCTTGCTTGTATTGGAAAACATAACCTGTTATATAAATATAACCATGATCATCAAATAAAATTTACCTTCAGAAACAATGCCATTTTAAAAAATAAATAAATACTTAGAGCATTTCAATGCAAACAAGCCATAATTTAAAATATATCTTAATATAATATGCAGGAAGATACCCATGAGAAATGTTATACGACAAACTATACAGCCTCTATCATATCTGCTGGAACACATTAATGCCAATGAAGCAAAGCAGCCAGATTTTGTTAGAGAGGACAGTTCCATTACTATAACTGCACCAATAAGACCATGAAATTTTATGATGAAATTTTAGTCTCAACTTTGTATGGCTAGAAGTAGAGAGAACCACTGAACAAATAAGCAATTCACAAGTTACTATTTTTACAATAAACATACGTGTTATGTGATGACGCAACCCAGTAGGATGACAATGAGTGATCCATGTTTTGGTTGACACTATTTTCCACAGGATTGATGATACTGTTGGCTGGGCTGAATAAGTAATCCTCAAGCTATGAAAAAATGAAACAATTTTCATATTAGTTAATTCTGAATTCTGAAATTTATTATTTTGATAGTCACAATAATGAAATGGTGAGATCCAAAAAGCAAATAAAATATGAAAGGTTAGAAACTCTTATCATCATTTTTACATCTCAAGAATTGACTAGAAATAAGAAACCATGGTACTCAGACAGAGTGTAACCGTGACACACATTTTTACTTTGAAATTTTGGAGAAATCCCAAAATTGTACGATGAACATAAAAAATTGCTTTCATACATTTCTGACATAGTTTCTTTACACTGCATTATTATTATTTTCTTCTATTGCTATCTGCTACTTACTTTACCATAAGAAAGGTAACTGGTTTAGAACTAGAACACACATCAATGCTAAACAGCTTTTAGACCAAACTTTCACAATAGACTTTTTCTGAGCTACATCTGTTATAAACACAAAATTATCATATATGTATTTAAGTAACCCCAAACTCACCATAGCTTCTGTAAAAGTTAGTTTAGGCATTGTCCCTGCTGTATGTGCTGGAATAGAAGCCGCCATCCTGACAGGCAAGTCGCTAAGCTTAGTCTCCTGGCACATGCAAGTAAAAATAGAGAGATGAAAATAAGAAGAAATGTAGAAGTCAAATTTCTCCATAAAAATAAACTTGCACAATTTTCTTTAAAATAGCACTAGATTGTTTAATTATTTTTTGAGTCCTAGTTAACATGTAAAGGGATTAATGAAAAAAATAAAATAAAAGCTCACTATAAAATCCTTTTGGCTGTACTAAGGAATAGCATCACTCTTTTTTCAAAATCAGTCATTTTCACACACAACAACCAAAAACAGGATTTATATTAAATGTTCATGTTAATGTTTGATCAAAAATGATTTAGACATAGACCTTAACATTAAGCATATCAACCTCTGTGCATTTATCTCAAATTGATTACTCTTCAAAGCACTTAATGTTTTTTTAAATTTTATTTCATGAGCAATTTTCATGCATTTAATCTTTAATTATACCTGGAATTATTTAAAATAAAATTGACATTTACTGGTTGTTTTTAATAAACATTTGAGGTTATTTTTGTAATAGTGGGAACTAAATCATACTTGAAATATAATTTCAATATTCAAAAAAATCCAACAGGCACTTTTAGTATTGAAGCCTAAATCTACATCATTTATAAAATGGAACAGTGAAAATTTAACATAACAAAAAGCACATATTGATGTCGACAAGTGCAGTAGATAATGTACATATTCTTAAAAATCAAAGAAATTACAGGTTTTCAAAGTAAAACATCATTTTTAAAACAGTTTTATAGATTGACAGTCAACAGTGGACAGTGTTGACATAGACTACAAAATATTGTCTATCAACCTTGAATTGTTTATTAAAGAAGAAGGAAAAAAATGAATATTATAAAAAAAACGACCTTTTAAGTCTGTAAAACTTTATACATACCATTTGTTCCTCTCTAAGAAACTTTTCAAAGTTTGGAAACGGCAGATATCTGTAAGAAAGGTAAGGGGAGGGGGGGAGATAAAACACAAATATTTTACTGCTAAAGATGATTCGAGTTCAAGATCTGACTTAAATGTTTAATTATGATGATTCTAGTTCCACACATGATGAACATTCTATATACTGTTCTTATAGGAATATTGTGAGAAATGAAATGATACACGTTCCACGAACATCACTCATAAATCGAACATAAGATATAAAGGGAAAATAAGGGATGCGTTCTTAGGCTTCTTGAAAATCAGACATTTTACCACTTTTTTCATGCAACTAGAAATTATTTGTGAGTTTCTGCATTAACCTTTAAGCGGTTTAAATTAACATTCTTTGTATAGGAGAAGACTTGTAAATGGAGCGGGTCATATATGACTAAAAGTTCCAAGGGATTCTCCCACTTTAAGAATTAGTTCCAATTGCTCCGGTATTGTTTTTTTTTAAATTTTTTTCCTTTTAAAACATCTTGCTGTGATACCAAAATCATGCATTGCTATCAATTGACGTCACTGCCAGTAATACACAAGGCACAATCTGACACCACACAGAATATTGAAAATAACAATGAAATATACACGCTTTAGAGTAAAAGAATGCATAAAAGGGTGTACTGTTAATATGATTACATGAAGACTGAAATTTGGATGACAGCCTAGTTTTGATGAGTTAGATTTTAAATGATAATCGCATAAATCAGAATTAACTTGCAGAATTAATTATTTTTGCGCAAATTTGTCCTGGTATAAAACAATACTGCAAAACTGAACATGCATTAATTGAGGACCTGGTGTATATAAATATTCACACGAAATACAGTCTTTTTTCACATACAGTTATATGATTGCTTAATCATAAATACAGGGTGTCAGAGTTGTACAGTAGGTGAACATTTAAAAAAAAAATTTATAACATGAATACATATCGTCGTCTCGGAATAGTACTCCTGTAACTGACATTTTGACCAAAATTGTTTTTATTTCAGATTCCTCCATAATTTTTTCCCGCGCAAAACATATCAAAAGATGACACCTCTACGTCTAAAAATAA
>JAUUEB010484071.1:0-10977 GCA_032362205.1 Clione limacina | reverse complement strand
TTTCAACATGTTTTCAAAACTTCAAACTTTTATGATAGATGAAGGAAAACTTTGTGGCAAAATTTCTAGACAGCGGAAGTGATTTGCCTTGTAGTAAAAGCCACCATTACATACATGACTGTTTCTATCATTGAATTAACCGGTACCGAAAGTGCACAGACAATCTTGGCCATTCTGTTGATTAGCTTATATATTATATATAAGATCCTGTAAATGTCATGTATTTCTCTAAAATATTTACTGAGGTTGATAGACTAAAACCTACTTATTGAATGCATACATATGTATACACTGACCTAGCCTGCTGAATTTGTTAAGAGAAAAAGGGGCCTAACTATACATAATCTATCAAAAACGACAAAATTAGATCGTAGTGGGGACATTTTGAATACTACTGCTTTAAACCCTTTAAATATCTTACTAAGATTGATTTTTAGCTTTATTGAGTTGGGTGAAATTTAGATCAATAATAAAAATAAGAAAACTTTGAAATATATCTAAAAACGGTTGGGCGAGAAAAGGGTGTTTAAATAATATTTTTGACTCTTATTTAATTCTATTATCCTGTAATTATGTCTATAACAGATATCAACTATTTGGCAAACAAACAGGTGCGTATACTGTCTGAGATGGTATAGGTTGATGGGTGTACAACAACCTGTAGGCCACTGTCAGCTCAGAACTCAAAACCGTGGGAAAATTCTACCTTTCGTTGCTTATGTTTTAGCGATAAATTCTGAGTAGAAATAATAAAAACGATAGACATACATGTAACATTAGGTGATATGTTACCCTTTCTAAGCCCTCACGAAACATCTTAAGTTCCAAATTCGATGTTATTTGGAGTTCAAATTAAATCTCTGTTCTATAAACCACTCATTCGTGACGATTCTGAGTAAATCATGTCTGTTGTTTTAAAAAAAAATTATTTTGAAAGGTGGAACATTTTTACAGGAAAACTCGTTTTGTGCAATATAATGAACATTAAAGATTCCATTCGCTGCTGAGGAATCACCATGTCCATTGGTCTTTACTTCATTGATGACATCGTCAAGTTATAATGTAGAACCCTTAATCATGATACTTTTAGATACTGTGGTGACAGTTTTTGGCGAGTGTTGCGTAGAAAAACATACTTTACAGTGAACTTGTAGTGCTAATGGAACTCATATATAATAATATATAATATGCAACTGGCTAATCCGATCCCTTACCTTATGAAATCGGCAAACTACAAATGCAGGTATTATATGTGATAATATTCAATGTTCGTAATGTCAAAAAACTCCCCAAAAAGATAACAAAGATGCGTAAAAAGCCTCCTAAATGGTATTGCTAATAGTGTCGTTTCTTGTGAAAAGAATTGCACGTATTACATTGACAGCTTGTCTATCTTTGTATTTTAGAAAAAAGCAGACGAAATAAATATTGCAAATTTCAATATTTGACTCCTTTCAAGCTGAAATGTACGAGCGAAACATACAAAGAAAATCGTTGTAATAAATTACGTAGTTGACATGATTGAATTTTTAAGTTTATACAATTCTTGAAAATTAAAGTAGAGTAAAGTTACCCACACTTGTTCTGTAATCGGGTGTAGAGTGAAGTTGTGAAGTAGGATCTTTTATCATGATATGTTTTTATAATTGAGGCACTGTCGTTTAGACAAGGTTGGGATAATGATTATTTGCGAAGGTCGAATGATTCAATTTATAAAATTCTTGAAAATGAATAAGCAAAAACATGACATTTAAAAAAAGATATAATTGATTGAAAATGTCTTTGTCACTTTTTCCTACTACACCGAATCCTCTGAAGCCATATTGTTGTCGAAAAGAAAGATTTTAGTTGTTAACAAAAATGTGTGCTTGTAAAGACTTTGCCCAAGTTGATAGCCGAAGAATCAGAAACCTAATATATTCATGTCACACTTGTGGAAGGTACGATTCTTCGTTATGAGCATTCGATACACGTCTTTCAATTTGCACCTCAAATTGCAAGTACACGGTTTCATCACAACTGAACGGTCTGTACAGGTGCCAGAAATCAGTAAAAACGTTGCCATAGTGCCCAGGTGCACCACATGTAATGACGTGAACACGCATCTTGAATGATTATTATGAGCGATGCCATCTATGATACATGATAACCTTTTGGCGTAGCTTATCTCTAAAAATGTACAGATTTCAGCAAATGTCACAAATTATGAATTTACTTAAGTTTGTATTTGTGGTTTTGTGGCATTTTCGCACTCATATATTTTTTTCTTAATGTATGCAAATTAAAAAAGGCCAGCGGTCTTATGCCAAACCTTGCAATTTGGAGATCAATTTTTTTAGTCTTGTTTAGAAGGGTCCCTGAATTGATAAAACGTTATTTTCACTTAAAATTGTTCTTGTGCAACTTTATTTATATCATACATTTAAGATGACCGTCGTTATTTTGACTTGTTTACCCTCACAACTAAGGATTTCAATATATAGCCGTATGATACCTCTTTATAATGATATGAGGCTTGTTTTCCTGGGGTCAAATTTGATTTCAGTGTCTTTTCATTGCTCGAGCTTAATTGGGTCAATAAATGTATTTAGTATCACTTATTCTGTGAAAGCTTAAGAGCTAGAATCTTTAACAGCTTTTTGTTTTTCTCTGCAAAAACTAATTAATCAATGTAATTTTAAGGCCATTTTGTGTTTTAAGGTCATTTACACCAAAATGTATTAATGTGTGATTTGAGGTAGAAGTAGCTTTATTCGTTTTTGATTTCCCCCAAAGTTAATGGTTATGATACGATGATTATAACAGTTAACTCAGTCAAGACAAAAATACGTTTTACAAATACATCCTTCAGTTGTCTTGCGGGAAATTAAAATGTGAAACTCAAAAGTTGTTAATATTTAAATAACAACGCGAAACTTCGACTTGGAAAAAAAGTGTATGGGATTCTGCAGACTCTAGCTCTTAGTCGTATTGTACACGTTTTGTAGGCGTCCTTCCGACCTACCTCACGTACTGTCATCGAAGCAGTGCTTGTAATAGAAAATGTGTTAAAAAAGAAGAAAAACAATTAGTAATAAAAGCATAGCAATTACCAGTCAATTAGCTAACGTTGACGTCGTCAAAGCTGATTTTTATTGTGATGTAACCCGGACTTCGGTCCAAATAGTAACCTTTCCGTTACATACGTATTTAATAAGTTTGGCGCTCTATCATTAAAAACCCTGCATACAATGCTGATAGGACGATGCAATGTTTACATCACGTGAAAATAAACGAGTGGCTTGCTCCAAATGTAATTATGTTGATAACAAACATGCAACTTTTTTTTATTTATTTTTTTGCCATCAAAAGATATATTGATAATTCCGACATATGAAAGAATATAGGCAAAGCTTGATAGCTTGTGGAATGCAGAAAAATAATTGAGACTTTGTCAAATATATGTGTTCACCTTTAGCACTTATTTTATTGTTACATATCACATGACACAAGAGTTAAGTAAACTTTGATATCCATTCAATGACGTAAAAAGGTGAAGAGTGTTATTCAAGACGAAGGCTTGAAAGTTCGTGAATCATTTATATAAGAACGAGTGCAAATTATATTCCATCAACATGCCATAAATCTTTATTCATGGAGTGCATCTTAGATATAAAATAGATGAAAATTCACCCGAGCATGCGAAGCAGTCACCGACTAAAAAACAGTTAACTAACTATAGATGTGTCCGACCTGCAGAAGGAAACACAATTTCTGGGTGTTCATGGCATATGACAAGATAACCATCTACCACATGGTGTTCATGGCATATGATAAGATAACCATCTAACACTCGGTGTTCATGGCATATGATAAGATAACCATCTACCACATGGTTTTCATGGCATATGATAAGATAAACATCTACCACATGGTCGTTTGGGTGTTCATGGAATATGATAAGATAACCATCTGCCACATGGTGTTCATGGCATATGATAAGATAACCATCTACCACATGGTGTTCATGGTATATGATAAGATAACCATCTACCACATGGTGTTCATGGCATATGATAAGATAACCATCTCCCACATGGTCGTTTGGGTTTTCATGGCATATGATAAGATAACCATCTACCACATGGTCGTTTGGGTGTTCATGGCATATGATAAGATAACCATCTACCACATGGTCGTTCATGGCATATGATAAGATAACCATCTACCTCATGGTCGTTTGAACTTACTGGCTTTAATAACATTTAACCGGGAACCTACCTAAGTAACTGTAGATATGGGATCGATAACTATTGTTTCAAAAACTTCTAATCTTTAAGTCAATATTCAATTTTTGAAATCGGGTTTTGTAATATATAAATATATGCCTTTGACGAAAGTTAGGAAAGATTCAGAATATATGGCACAGTTCAGATATAAAGTAACGGCAAGGAAGTCCTTGTGAAATCTCAGAGGCTATTTGGAAAATCCGCAAAAGTCGACACAATTTCACAAAAGTAGATATACGTAGACCATACATAAAGATTAAGTCCAAATTTTTTTCTGAACTCAACCATTATTTTTACCAATACTTCCGCTTGCCACAAGAAATACTTCGCATATAATGATTATAACAACTTATAACTGCTTAACATGGAGCCTTACTTAAACAGAAGAACCAAAGCTAGATGCATTTCATAGGTTGTGGGTATCAGATTCCCAACCATAGTCACGAACGTATCTCTTTATATAAATTTTTAATTACAATTACAATAATTGACAAATTATTTATGTCAGTAGGTACTTTTTTAGCAAAACGTTGTGATATTCATAGCAACTGTTGTTGTTTCTAATCTTTTTTCTTACCACTTGGTAATTGACACCTTTCAGGTAAAGGACACTAATTCCCGTGAAATGTAACCATGTTTCTCATCAATTTAAACGCGTAAAGGATATTGATATACGTACTTGCCCTGTCATTAAGTAAGGACAAGAGGTAGACAGCCAGGCGATACTTTGACAGATTATACAAACATAGAAAAACTTTTAGTTCAATTATTTCAGTGATCTGCCAAATGCCAGACAAGTTGAACATAAATGTCGGTAGAAATAAATTAAAAAAATAGCTGGAATTTGTAGGAGAAAACAGATATTTCTTTTCTCTTAGCTACTCCTATTTTCAAAAGCTAGTAAAAGGTATAACCACCAAGCTTAATTGTGATATATTACTGATTACTTCTTTTAATAAACACTTCATTCAGGCTCCAATAAATTCTTTCGCAAAAGTAAAAATGGCAACAAATAGAAACATTTTTAGCTTTACAGAAAATACAAAAAATGTAACTAAAAACAGTAATAATAAATGTTCTTCATAACAGACTATTGGAAAAGATGAAAATGGGCGAGAGCCACGCCACAGAATTGTCAATCAGTCAAATCAATTGTTGTCCTTTTAAAAGACTTGTTACCTCATTAGGCCACATTAGGAACATGCCAATGTGGTTTTGCATCCAGGTGAAGTGCGCCAAAGTTAGGTGCCAAACTGACTAAATGACTAGCACACATTTAGCCACATGTGCTTTTGGCCCCAAAGACGATTAATGCCATAATGCGGCACTTCTTGACACTTCCTGTAGTCACTTACTATATCAACTCTAAGAAGACAACACCCCCAGCAACAACATAATCCATAGGATCCTTAATCATTTAGGATTCTTGACCATGCAACATTGATTTGCGGCCATTTTGGACTCCAAAATTAGATTTTCTAAAAATATCCGAATTTCTTCAAGAATGTCATTAAAAGGGCTCCTGTCTGTGTTTGGTTGAGAAAAGAAACGGTTTCTTTTTTTTAAATCATCACCTAGATGTAACTTTTTCACCTTTTGAGTAAACAGTAAACAGTCGATGTAATTCGCTTTCTGTTCTAACAAGACAGGCCTTTAATATTTAAAATAGAAGTTGTTTTAAACTTGTCATATTTCTGATATGACTTTCATGACAAGTCAATTTATTTAACACGTTTTTATACTTTTTTACACTGTAAAAAACTCGAATTTTGCACACGTTTTTGAGAAAGTCAAGAGAGAGGAGACGTTTGAAAGGCCAACAGATATACAGCAGTCTCGAACTTCTCATATTCAAGTAATCAAATACTCAAGTATTCAAGTATTCCAGTATTCAAGTATTCAAATGTTCAAGTATACAAGTATTCAAGTATTCGAGTATTCAAGGATTCAGTTCCACAAAATATGTAGCTGTAGCAAAGAATTGCCATCTGTTTTGCCATGGAGCCTCCTTTGATGTTAAGATTCTGCAAGATTTCATCGATTATTTCCTTTGCGAACAAAGATTTCGAAATATTTTCCTTAACATTCCATCTCAAAGACGCCAATTCTCTGTAAGTAGTTTTTGGGGCTTGTTTCATGATTTTGTTGACAATAGCAATTTGAAAAATAAACGGATATTCAATTTCATCGTCTTTTGTTACCATTTCAAAGCAAATTTTCATGCTGTTCAGTTTAATTTGACAAAACTGTTCCTAGTTTTATCCTGATTTCGCTTGTTGCTTGGTGCTCAATCACCTTAGATTCTGACCCATAAATAAACAAAAAAGTATATATTTCCTTTTTGCTCCAAACATGTCAAATTAACGTTTCTATTGCATTTATAATCTTTCTATTTATACACATGATATACCAAAGTGCTTTTGGATATAATTGATTTCATGAAGTGATGAAGGTTAATTTTTGCCCATGTTTTACATATAAACTTGATGTGATAATGGGTTTTAAATAAGAATTTGAACATCACCTTGAAATGTTCGTTGCTTTTTTTAGAAAGCAAGAAGAACTCAGCAATGTAAGAAAAACAGACACGCCATGGGCCAGTAGAAGAAATATACAGGATGGTGACAACATAGAGAGCGCGCCACAAACATCAAGGATCGTCTGCTAAATTCCCACCTGTTTTACTACTGGTACAACAGCGTAACGAGACGTAAGAAAATGAAGGCAGGGCAAATGGGGAACTCTACAACCCCTTTTTCACTCCACTAATCTCTGTTCTTTCCATACAGGTAATTTTTACATTATGCATTATTCACCCCTCACAGACAGTCTTAATTGAAAAAGAAATAAATGTTTTATGAGGGGTTGTGGTGGTGGCGATGCCGGTATTTTATTTTGTACCTGATCTTAGCGAGCGTGTAGGTCACTTTCCCACGGTTTAGAGAGTTCTTTTTACAGGTAGATTGCGATAGTTTTGGCAAGTTTCCCTTTCCGTAGATTACGAATCATCGAGACGTTGAAAATTGAGTGTCGTTCCTTCTAGTTTATGATTAGCATACCTGTTAAACTTCTGCATTATTTATGTTTGTCGTTTGTCATCACTATTTGAGAGCTGACATTGAATTGTCTTGACACTTCCCTCAACAAGTTGTCGAGATACATTGTGGATTCATAACATCACTTACCCGAGATATACAAGACTAATATCTAAATGAAAGGAAGACTATGATTCTGTTATTGGATCCTTTTTCAAATCACGATTACGTTCAGGAACACCGAAAACTGTACGTATTATCAAAAAACGAAAACGTTATAACTCTCAAACCGTTAGAGCTAGCAATGTCAGGTTTTTAGCATTACAAAGCAGTTGTTACGCTTGATGTAGGATTGAAAAAAGGTATCCCTTTCATAATACCATGGCAGCACATTGTCATGACCTCTCGTGCTACGCCTGTGTTTGCATTGAGGTTAGCGTGTCTGTATCTCCTTCATTTTAATAGCAAATTCCAAGAGGCTCTGACATTACCTCACTTGTAACCCTTGTGTTGGCATTGAGGTTGGCAAATGTCGGCTTAAAAATGTACCAACGCTGAAACCAAGATTCAAGACAAAAACACAAACTGCATATATTTGTATTAGATTAGTCACAGCGAAATATGGAAATTTCCTAGCTTTTAATTTATAAATTTCACCGTTCACTGGACACAGCTAATGGGTTGGCAGGGGTGGCTTTTGACAGCCCAATTTGATCACAATGATTGTTAGAGAGCCATAAATCAAGGGTTTAAAATTAAAATGTAGTATTATTTTGTATCCAGAAGCCCTAGCCATAGACCAAATGCCTTGAATACAAGTAGACATTAGATAGTGAATAGTCTGCTTCTAATACATTGCATACTGTCTAGTTGAAATGGTTCAAGCAAGTTCTAATGAAACAAATTACGCCAACATAGCGTTTGAGATCGCTAAACAAAATGTATTTTCTGACAATTCACTAAAATGTATCCCGTTTGCTAACAGTCTGTTAATTTAATTTTGTTGTTGATTAACTCTGCACTGCAACTTTTTTTGAACAGCATAGATACCGCTTGTGTGAAATCCTCTCAATTCCCACTTTTACTTTTTCGTTCATTGCGGAATAACCATTGATCAAACAAAACTTTTCGTGATGCCACAGAAATCTTAAATAAAGCTAGAATCAACAGCTAAAACACATATATATCTGTAGTCTCCTCTTTGGGAGGTCTTACGTTCTTTCTTGTAATAATAACAACACCGCCCTGTACATATTTGTTCATTTGAACACATATTATCTGTATATAAATGTCAACTGGCGTATTTGTTTTTGTATGCCACCCAGTGTTTGGTTTATGGATTGATAGACACTCTGATACGAAAGAGTGATATGTAGGCACGTGGATGCAAGAAATGATATCACCGGTTTATATTTACACAAACGTTGATGGCAGAGAGATATAGAGTATCAGAATACGGCCCGGAAAATACACATGGGCATTGTAGATATTGTCGGCTGTTCGCACGAGTATTGGTGATATACAAGGTGTTATCTCATGAATACCCGATGACAATTGTAAATAACTCCGGAACTTGTATATATATGAACATCTGGTATCAGCATTTGATCAGAAATGTATCTACTATTTGGGTGGTGCCACGCCCAATACAGTTTGATCATTGGTCATCACACATGCAGTTGACGAAAAAATCGAGGGAATTTCGGCGATATTTTGTCACTATTTTGGAGTAACTATGTGTCTATGTAAGACTCGAAGAAAAAAAGAAATTTCCATTGTCTAGATTCAAATTAAGATCAACTTTTTTTAATCTCATAGCTATTCTACCCCCCTAATTTCAAAATAATTAGCAAAGTTCAAACGTTGTTTATAAAAAATCATGACATACTTCATTTTTCATATTGTTAAATTACCTAAAGAACAAGAATACTTAAGTTGAGTTTTAGGATTCTAAAAACACATTTTCATTATGCCTAGTATATTCTTCAAAGAGTTATGGCCCTTGATTAGTTCTATATTGACAGTAAAACTAGTGTATATATGTTAAAATAATTAGTTTTAAGGCAATGTTTTATTTTCTGTTACAATGTTAATGTCGATTTTTCTGTTTTATTGAGTCAAGAGCTTTTTTAGATGGCATCGCTGAAATTGGTGACTTTGATTTTAATGGGCGAAATGTGTCGCTCGGATTAAAAAAATGTATGTTTTGTGTTTGGGCAATTACTTCACTAAATTTTATGGGAAATATAAAATGGGAAATGTTTCTAAAAACAATTTATTGAATTATTTTTTGCAAAGATAGAAAGTTTGTGATTCGAAACTTAAAAATTAAGAAAAATTACACTTAAGTTTACATCTTTTTTAAGATTGATGAAATATTCTAAGTATGAATACCAATTTTGAATTTTGGTATGAAGAGTTAATTTATTGAGAACAAAATTAGATAAATTCCATAAATATCAAAAATATATTAGTTAAGTTATTGACGGAAAACCAAATATACATTATGTTTGGGCCTAAGCACCACATTTTGGCCTATAGAAAGTGAAGGCACCACTTTCAGCGATACTATTTCAAATTTCGACGTTCCAATACCTTATACAACAGATGTACACGAGATGTAGCCAGATCCTGGACTAGTGGTAATTTGCACCCCGATAGCCGAGCGGCAGCGAGTCTTTAAGAATATTACTACGCTATATTATCTTAACTGAAAGTTAGGGGTTATGATTGAGGTATAGTCACGATTGCCTCTTTGTTAGTAAGAGACCACTTACTGTTAATTTCTGTCTCGTTTACTGAGCCTATGACGTACCCATGATCTGTCCTGCTGTGTCCGAATGCTTTTTATTTTTCAATAGATAGATTTAAGGTTTTGATTTTTTTTACTCTTTTAATTTGGGATACGAATTTATTGGATTTTTTTTAATAAGGCAAGATTTTGAAAGCAGGAAGGGGGCAAATTTTGGACTAGCAATTGAGAATTGTGCATCTTCCATGATAATAGATTGTCTTTAAAAGGTGATCTTTTACACCTTAAATTTGATATTGTATCTCTAAAGCAAACAGTATTACTAGACGCGTAAAAAGAAGCTTTGCTCACTTAATTTAGTATCCAAGTTGACAACAACTCAAATTTACCAATCGTATTTGGCACCCCACATTCAAAAGACAATCTATTTTGATAAAATATAAATATTCAAGGTAGAGCTATTGAAAGAGATGTTTGTAGTCACCCAGAACCTCCACATGCTGTCTGGAAAACCCTTGTAATGATAAGATATTTTCAAATTTGACATTTGGGGTTATAAAGTGAGAAATGCCATCAGCACATTAATTTCGTCTGTCGAGGATAAATCTGTTGGTTTTATAACCATGCCAGTACAGTTTGTTGCATGGGACGATTCTTCAACACGTTAAGAACGTTGAGTTCAGGGAAGTCATTGCACCTAACTTAAAGGATGATCTACATAATAAGATCTGAAACTTTCGCAAAATGTTGGTAAATACAGTAGAATCCCTCTATTAAGGCCACCCTTGGGACAAAAAAAAAATTGCCTTAACTGGCGGATGGCCGTAATAGAGGGAAGGGCCATTTTTTTTATTACCAATGGGTGTAAAAAAGGGGAAAACGCATGGAACCAGAACATTTTCAATGTGTTTAACAATCAAGA
>JAUUEB010484070.1:3872-19174 GCA_032362205.1 Clione limacina | reverse complement strand
TATACACTAAAATCATTTTAGCTTTGGAAAAGTTGTATATCATTCATCTAAGATGAAAAAAATATTACAACTATTTTTTTTCTCTGAATGGAATGGTCCTGCAACACAAATTCAGCAAGGTGAAGCAAAACTTTCATAAATCCAGTCATCGTGAACTGACACCAGTATGCAAAAATCTCTTTATGCCAGGCAAAACCACTGCTTATTTACCTATTTCTAAAAGTCCTAGGTATGGCACGACCACTCCTTTTACACACATTTGCCTCATCCATAAAGCCTCCACAGCAACTTTAGAAGTGAATCTGTGTACACCATTATATTTAAAGGTTAACTATCAGCTTTTGCCCTGAGAGGGCTGATTAAATTAAATAAATAAAAAAGGCAGCACAAAGAGTCTTCTCTTTTTAAAAACAAAATCAAATAAACAAAAGAAGCTACTTGCTTCATCTGAGCAAAATACTGCCCTTATGACATTGATAATCGTTTAAAAAAAACTAAACAAAATTAAATTGTCTATATTAAATGATTAACATGTTCATGTTAGCAGACATAGTCATGTTTTTGTGAACAGAAATGTTTGCATTAACAGATATGTTCATGTTAAAAGACATGTTCATTTTAGCAGACATATTCATTTTAACAGACATGTTCATTTTAACAGACATGTTCATTTTAACAGACATTTTAATATAGTCAATGTCAACAGACATGTTCATTTTAACAGACATTTAAATGTATGCAATGCTCATGTAAATGTTTTATGTCAATTGATACAATTATATCAATAGACATGTTCATGTTAACAGACATGTTCATCGTACAAACACTTTCATGTTGACATACGTCTTGTATGAGAATCAAAGTGTTGAAGACTAGAAGATATCAAAGCCAGTTAAACATTGAAACTGACTATTACAATTAAGGTTAGACAACACCATCATTTTTTCATACATCAGTTAATCGACAGAATGAAAGGTTTGAGTATCACCAAAAATGCTGTTCTAATAATTGCATTTATAAACAGCGCTTTTCCAAAACTGAAACCTGGCTAAAAGTGCTTTACCATATGTATCATCCCAACAGAACTATCAGACACTTATATTTTTAGCTTCCTGGGAAGCATAAAAGACTAATTCTCCCTTGAAACCAAGTTAGGTAAATTAATGATTAACTGTCAGATTTGTCAAACTACCCAGTCCAGTGTCAGAGTTTGTTTTTTTAAATGATGTCAAGTTTCAGTTCCTCAAATACAGAATGAATATTATATGCAATGTGTACACACAATTCATCATTCCTCATGTCTACCAGGTCTATACTTCTTTCTGAGTTTCTGATAAGCTTTTGTCATTTGTTTAACATACTGGTGCTGGAGCTGTGATGTTGTCTGATATGGTGCACTGCATGGCTGACTGGCTTGTGGTGCACTTACTGTTGAAGGTGCTGGAGGGTATGGTTGGGGGTTGAAGTAAGGCTGGGCGTGGACAGGGACTTGATGACCCGGGTACCATGGATGTGAGGGATAAGACTCAGGACCAGGAGGCATCATTGCTGGATATGAGGGATAAGACGCATGGCCAGGAGGCATCATTGCTGGATGAGAGGGATAAGATGCAGGACCAGGAGGCATCATTGCTGGATGAGAGGGATAAGATGCAGGACCAGGGGGCATCATTGCTGGAAGTGAGGGATAAGATGCAGGACCAGGAGGCATCATTGCTGGATGAGAGGGATAAGATGTAGGACCAGGAGGCATCATTGCTGGATGTGAGTGATAAGATGCAGGACCAGAAGGCATCATTGCTGGTTGTGAGGGATAAGATGCAGGACCAGGATGCATCATTGCTGGATAAGGCAACATGTATGGATGAGATTGTGCTGGTAAAGGTGTCATATGTGGATAGACATGTTGTGGGTACCCATATGGATAAGCAGGATATTGCTGCATACAATGGGTTTGGTGATAAGGATAGGAACTAGGTAACTGGCTTTGAGGTGGGCCCCCTGGTGGTATGGTGCCACTGTACTGAGGAGGCCATACATGATAGGTTGATTCTACAGAACTGTAATATTGCTGGTAGACATTGTTTTCTTCATCACTTGTGTCACCTGAGGAGATTTCTTCACTTGATGAACAACTGTCTGAGTCTGACACCTTGTGTACCAATCTCTTGTCGGACTCAGACTTTCTATCTCTTGATGACAAACTATGTTTGATGCTCACTTTGTCTGACAAGGAATTTTTCTTATGACGATAGTTTGCCTGATTGGGTATACTATCACCTTCCCTGTGTTTGCTTTTCTGAGATTTTTCAATAGCATGATCAAGTCTTTGGTTGTAATTCTGCTTACAGCTGCTATCATTAGGAGGTAACCTCTTTGAATGAGTGTACTTCTGTCTAACTTTAGGGCTGACATTGCTTTTATCTGATTTATTCCATATTTGATGATCATCTGCATACTGATTTGCATAGTATTGCGGGGCAGTCTTGTCGCTAGTAGTAACATCATAGCCTGAGGAGCTGTGGTCTGATAGATCAGACGTTGAGCTAACAGTCACCCCTGAGGTTGATGATGTCGAGCCATCAGATACTTCAATCCCAGCAAGGCGAGCTTCTGATTTGGATGGTTTAGAGACAATCTCAGGTGTATTGAAGAGAAAAAGTTTAGAACTTTTGGGTGAGCTTTTTATTCTACAGTCATCATAGATCTTTTTTATTTCAAATTCAGAGCTTGATGGTGCCGTTTGTTTCTTTGGATTGTCAAAACCAAGGTTACTAAACTTACTTACATCACTTCTAACCGCTGTTATGTTTTCTTCTTGGCTTTTCCTTTGTTCTTTATGTAATTCAGTATTAGATATTAGTGGACTTGAATGTTCAACCTTTACATCTAAGTTTCTAGAGCCATTATCTTTGTTCTGAATTTTTGCTTTAGTAAGAGGACACATTTCACTATTCATGTTTTCCTTCGCATCGCTTATCTCTTCCTTAGACAAAGGATTGTCATTGGACTTCATAACAACCTCCTCTGTTTTGATTATTTTATTTTCTAGTGTGCTCTGCTGTTGAATTTTTTGCTGTTTTCTTTCTTGGCGCCTTTTAAGCATGATGTCATGCATCTCATCAAGTGCACGGCACTCATAATCTTTCTTTTTGTCTTTATTGATGACTCTTTTTTCTTTAACAGGATTGTTTACAATGGTGTCAACTTTTTTGTAATCAGACTCTGATGATTGACTTTCTTTGAATTGAGGCTTTTGCTCCTCTTCAACTGTTTTTAATTCATCCTTGTTTAAAATTGCTGTTTGAAGCTTCTTTTCATTTAATTCATCTTTGTTTGAAACTGTTGTTTGAAGCTTCTTTTCATTTAATTCATCCATGTTTGAAACTGCTGTTTGAAGCTTCTTTTCTTTTAATTCATCCTTGTTTTCAACTTCAAAACCAAGCTCCTGTTTGCTTGATTCAGTAGATGAGGATTCCTTTGTCTCACAAGGCACTTCGGTTTTACTTTGACTGAAATCTCTTGCACTCTTTCTGCCTGTATCACAATTCTTATCTACCACATCCTTATCACTAGATCTCCGCCAGTTCATTGAATCTGAAGGACGCTTTCCTTTTTGCTTTCTTGGAGAAGACCAAGACCCTCTCTTCTCTCCTGTGTTCTCATATATTGGTTTTGATTCTTTCGTATTTGTTGACCGTTTATCGTATTTAGATGGAGAGGGCTTAGAGCGAGACACATTCTGGTTATCTGATTGATCTGTTGTGCTAGAATCTGTTCCTTGCACATCTTCAACTTCTTTGACTTTTTTATAAAACTTTCTTTGCTTTTCTAAAACTTTTTGATGATCATGTTCCATTAATTTCTCTAGCTTATCATCAATTGTGTTTTGTCTTGTGACTTCCTCAGAACCTTTCAGCAAGTTTGCAATAAGTTCATCACAATACAGATCACAATTTTGATTCACGTCAAAGTCATCTTGTTCCTTTTTCAGCTCATCAAAATCTAAGTTATCAACATTTGGTCCATGAAGCACAAGCGAGTTTAACTTTGTCGTTAGACTCAGTCTATCACAATTGGTAAATTCTTCTCTATCTAAACACTCAGAGGAAACAACGGTTTGCGACTCTTTGTTTATTTGTCCTGACATTTGCTCAAAACTGCAAGCTTTCTCTGACAAGCAGTTCAAAGACACATTACTATCGCCTTGAACCTTTCCAATGTCTGTATCTTTCAAACCTGTATCACAGTCAGTAGGATGTGAGTCTTCTGTTCTATCACAAGACTTGGTCACATCCTTCAAAGTCTCATTCGCAGTTACCAAACTAACTTCATCATTGCTCATCTTTGCTGTCTCTGCTGTTGTAAAGCTGCAAGAATTGGACTGAATTTCTAAAATTACTTTATTATCTGAAGTAGAATCACATTGATGTTCCTTGCTATGAAGCTGATTGTCTGATTTTTCTTCATGAACGTGTTTAACATCAACACTATCAGACATACCTATACAGTTTTCAGACACTTTTAGATCATTGTTGGCATCTATATTTACAATATCTAGGCTTTGACCCTTACCTTCAATATTTTCTGAAACCTCTGCAGATTCAATGGTTTTGCTATGATTCATACATGAAACTGTTTCAATATTTGATGTCTCTGAACTGTTCTTAATGTTTCTATCATTCTCACTTCTGATGCCAGCCAAAGCTCCTTCATTTTTCACATCAGCTTTATCATCAACACTCATGACACTTGTAACACATGTATTAGTTGTTGGCACTGATTGCTTTGACACATCTTGTGATGCAAGATTTTTGCACTTACTCAATTCTGTTTCTTGCTTTACATAGTCTACATTGTCATGGTTACCATGTACTTCAGTCTCACATGTTTTAACTGAATTTAGGTCACTTTCCATATTTGCCTGAGGCTTAGTGCTATCACTCTTAATTTGATTAATAGAAATGAATGCCTTAGCAGCTTCTAAATCTTTGGCAGGTGAATACTTCACTTGGTGCTCAAATGTTTCCCCATTTTTAGTCTCATCTTCCTCTACCTTTTCCTTTAAACTTGAAGATTTATCAAAAACTCCGGCTGTTTTTATTTCTCTATAGTCCTCATTCATACTTTGAAGAAACTCAGCCAAAGCAAAAGAACGATTTTTCCTCTTACGATTCTGCTGCTGTGGTTTGTCAACACAGTTGCCATTAGGCAGTGGTTTATGCACTTCAGCTTTCTTAGAGCACACAGGGCTTTGAATGGTAGACACTTCTTGATGTGACTTTTCTTTCACATATGGAACTTGCTGAAGAAGATGTGATCTATTATCAGTAAGTGTGTCAAAACTTTTTAAATCATAACTAACATGTGGACAAACTGAGCTTTCAGTAGTAGACAAAGCTTGAGGTAACTGTTCATGGACATCTGAAACTTGCTGATGAAAATGAAGTTGATCCTCAGATAGTGTCTGTATACTGTCAGGATCATTGCCAACACTTTCCTTAGGGTAAATCAAACTTTGATTGGTAGACAAAACTTGGCGTGACTTCTCTGGCACATCTGAACCTTCATGAAAAAGATGTGGTCTATCATCAGAAACTTTATATGTACTTTCACAATTATTACCAACACTTAACTCATCTGATACTGCCTTGAACATTACTTTATCGCTGACTGTCGTCTTGTTCAGTACAATATCCACTGAAGGTTCAGCTTGATCGTCTGACTGATTGCTAAACTTTATCTCATTTCTTACATCAATCAATTGGGATTCTCTTTCAGTTCCAGGGTGTCTAATACAACCAATAAGCTTTAGAGCTTTGGATTTGGCTCGTTTCAAACTATGACTTGTGATCACTGCTTGCTTGAGAATTTCCTGAGAGAGTCTATCTGAGTAAGAAACAAGACTGGGATATCTCTCAACACTATGATGTGAGGCCCAAGATTTTTGTGACGAGCTAGGACTAATGCTAGAGGTAGGAGAGCTGGGTTTGTATATCACAGATGAAATGTAATTATCAATACTTGTCATCTTCTTACCACTATCATGGCGAGTTCTTATTGTTTCCACATTCTCTTGAGAGTTAACAATATCAGATAAAACATTCAAATCCTTTTCTTTACAAGAAAGTTCAACATTTTTGTCATCCCCATTTGATGATGCTGTTATACATACAGAATTATTTGGAGATGATATTTTTTCCATTTCTTTTCTCACATTAAGATTGGCCTTTAAAAGAGATTCTTTATTGTATCTCTCATGAAACAATGGCTGTGGTAAACAGGCTTTACTGTCTTGTTTCTTACTATACACAACCTCACAGCTTTCCTTTTCTGTGCCCGACAGACTATTTGAAGATATCTCTGAAATTCCATTGCTGTGTTGCTTTTTAGTATCAGCAGATAGTGACGCAGAGTGTCCATTAACTAAACCACTACCATGAGACTTATCTTGAGTGGCAATCAAATCATCATTTGACATTCTTCTCTCAATATCACCTCCGCCATTTTGATCATGTGTAACAAGGTGACATTCTTCCTTGTCTGAGACATGATCATTGCAAGATGCAAGGTGTACTTCAGTGTCACCAGCACCATGATCTGGTTCATCACCATTTTTCCTTGAGACTTCCAGTTTTGTCTTCCTCAATGGTTCGCAAACATAATCAGTTTTCGTTTTGTTGACAGATGCAAGGACACCATCAGTGACAACTCCCAGCTCTGGTCTGTTGATGATCTGCTCTGTGCTGATCATGTCCTCCAAGCAAATCTCAATCTTCTTTGTAGCAAGGTCATGCGGGATAGGTTCTGAGGACAAAAAATGTAAAGAAAAATTCAGTAGATGTACAATTTTTGGTACAAAAAAGCTTGAAAGCTTATTGACAGCACAAATCATAAACAGAAGACATTGGATTGAGGGTTACTTGCAATAGTTTTAGAGTTCCTAGAAAACATCTATGTGTTGACAGTTGACTGTGCTTTTTCTATTAATAGAGCCAGAGCTTTACAGTAGTGTTGAAGTTGGCTGACCTGTTCATGATCATTCGATGGTCTCGACTTTTATGAAGAGACTCCAGTCAAATTTTGGTACACCTGTTTTATAGTACTATATATCAGTAGTAGTCATACAACGGAATGATGAACTGGGAGTCGTCTCCCCTCTGTGACAGACAGTGTTTGAAAGACTAGATTATCGGTGATGACAGTAGTGGTACAGCGGAAACCTTTGAAGTTTTCAGTCACTGGCTTTTCAAATGTTCTAAATAATTTTTACTAAATATAAGCTTAATTACAAAAGGAATGACATTTTTTAAATCAGTGCATAATTAATCTATCCTGTCGCGTTTACCATTGTCAAAGCCTTTTTAAAGAAATTAGAATGTATTTAATTTTCAAATCTAACATTACACACGTTGAATTCAACCTGAAATACCAATGACCTCACCTTTATCTACGTAGCCTACATAATATGATCTCCCCTTAACACTGTGTATTGGCTGCCTGTCAAGTGTCAATGCCAGTCGCGTATGAAAAGCAGACGGCGCGGGGTCATACTAAGTTTGAGGTACATCGTTTTTAACACCCAAAATCAGTTAACAGTAACTGTATGACGAGTGATGATACAAATTTTGATGTGACTAGACATTGAATGTTTGAAATTCCAGTGACCGTTTCTCACAACCATATCGTTTGTGTCGTTTTGAGCGTTGGCTCGAACTAGTTATTTGACTCTGATTGGATTTGACTTCAACACTACTTTGCAGTTGACAACAATCATTATCAGTCAATTGAATCAAATTTGAATAAGCTATTAACATTAACTGGACACAATTCTTTAAAAAAAACATCTCATTGTTATAACAAATTGAAAATGATTCAAATGATCTCATGGCAATAAAAAGAAAAACACAATTGGGAGAGAAAGTATAAACTTTAGCAATTAGCTAATTATCTACTCAAAACTTTCTATGTAGTAAACCAATAATTGGAAACTGTTGTTTATTTGTATTTTCTGACTATATCAAGACCTACATATATTTCTTGCATACAAAATGATTATCTTGTCCAACTCTTTTACTTTTTGTGTTTGCTTTCTTTCTCATCCCTGATTAAAAGTTTATGTATTCATGTCTCCGCTTATAAAGTAAGTCAGACAGCCTGAAAACAGACTAGGCCATGAACACCTTTCATTTACAATGCTAAAACAAAAATCCAAGAAAAAAAAGATTTGGCTGAGTTTAAGCTAAATAGGATAATAGAAATTTTCCTATGACCAATCCTAGAACAATCCTAATATAAATGAACAGTCTCAACAATTTTCTTTTTCCTTTTCTCTATTGTATTGAAAATAGTTTCATTCTTCAGTCATTCAATAGCAATGCATCTCTCATCACATCATTTAATCCTCATTGTTATTTTTTTAAAGGTAAATGCTAATACAGGGTGTATCGCTCTCTTTGTCCATCTCATGTCTCTGCTTCACACTCACCTATCATTAATCAACCGCCATCCTTATTCCTAGCAACTAATTTGGTTATAAAAACATTTGAGAGAAAAACAGACAAGAAACATCAGTTACCACTCCCCTTTTCATTGTCATATCTCAAGTCAGTGTTTAAGAACTGGTGAAAACAATAATTTCACACCAGTGAGCACCACAACTAATATCATGGTACAAACTTCAAAAGTGGCTGTTCTGTGCTCATATAAATATTTCAAACTCTTTGATCCAGAATCAACTGTACATAAGGATTAGAATGGCAGAAGATAGAACAACTTTGTTTCATGACACTAGAAACCCTATTTTTCAGTTAAGGTTTTCACATTTTCGTCTTAATCAACAAAAGGCACAGAAGGAAAGAATCAGGATTTCTGAATATATTTTGGTCTAACAACTTGTCTAGTTTGCTAACAACCTTGGCCTTCAATTTACGATCTTTTCAACTATTATTCCTCCAACATACAATACCTTGTATTCTAAAGTAGCAAACCTCACATCATGAAAATGAAAGAGCATGCACTATAATACGATAAAATCTAAATAAAAAAAAGCCACAGTATCAAAGACAAACCTGGAAGCTGTGGAATTTTTGTTTTACATTTCTTCTCTACTGCCCACAATTCTTTATCTTGACCACCAGAACTGACAACTGTGATGGCTGCACCATAGCTACCTGTAGGGGAAAACAAAATACATTTATTTATGTCTGAATCATATCAAAAACAAATTCATGTAGATCAAATCAACCATAGTCATTATCAACAACAGTCACTCTTTCATAGGGAATAGGCCACAAAAAACAAATACTTTCTAACTGTACTTTCATTGGACAACTTTATTAGGGGCCACCCAACATTTTACAAAGAGTAGTTTGAGGGAGGTGGAATTAGCTAGTGTACAATTTCAAAAATAATTTAATATGTCTATGTATATATTCTTGTGAAAAATCTTTTTAATATACGCTTCTGAAGGGATGTGAATGTGTCTGTTAAAAGGTACTCTGTATAAATTTGTGAAAATGTTGGACGATCCCTCAGCTGTGGCCATTTTCATCTATTTACCTCCCTGCCTCCTGTTTCTTCTGCAATAATCAAGTTTTACATTCTTAAAACTGTAGCCCTATTTTCATGACCAAATCTGCCGTTCTTGTGAGGTTCTCATAGGTTCCATGAAGCTGTGTCCATATCCAATTTGTACAGATTGACAAGGTAGTAACAAACAAACTTCAGCATGTTTGATAAAACCTTGTCTGTCCATCCTGTGTTGCTGTGAGCTAAAATTCTGGGATTTCTCATTCATACAGGAAAATGATTAGCCCAATAACTTTAGTTTGCTGCGTCCAGCTGACTGTAGTGAATCAAGGCTCCCACAGGCAACTTTCAAAACAGCTAAAAAACATGTAGCCCACCACTGACATGTCCAAAGCAAACCTTTACTCATCTAAAAGGGTATAAGGGCAAGCGCTCCTAGAAATTTGTCATCATGAAATTGGGTTTAAACATAAGTTTAACCTTTTAAGTTATTTTCAATATTGTTGGTGGAAGCCCTGCTAGCGGCAGATTGGCAAAGCCACGCTTTAGCTAAAAAGATATATCGAATTCTTAAAGGAAAGTCAGCAAATGAGGTTATGATTTACCAAAGCGGCCTGCTCTGCCAATCCTGTGCAGATAAGTCTCAGCATCAAATGGCACATCTAGGTTAATGACCAAGTTTACTTTGTCTGCATCTATACCTCGAGATGTCTGTAAACATGAACATAGAATGTCATCATTGCATCCACTCAACATTTAGAAATTAATTTACATATATCAAAGTTCATGGAAAAAAATTAATGCAACGCAACATTTAGTCTTAATATAAACCTTGATGATTTTCAAAAATAATCTTCCAAATCAGAATGACATTTTATTTTATTTTTGCCATCTTTTCAAGATATTTGTAGTGATAGACTGGTGTTAAGGGAAAAAAATTAAATCTTAGCTTATCATGTTTTTTTCTTTTTTTGAGTGAAAATTAGGATTCAATATATCAAATTATTTTCAATGCAAATACTTATAGAATTTGAATCTGTTTGAAACTCATGACACTTGTCAATACTTGTCATGAGAGTACTTTTCAATTCATGTGTAAGAAGATTTTATTGACATCTTGTTCTATTTCCACTTTTCTTTTCAAATAAAACAGAAAACATCATTCCTTTGTTCTTAGTTCTTTTAATCAATACATCAAAATCATTCATTTGTTCTTTTAATCAATACATCAAAATCATTCATTTGTTCTTTTAATCAATGCATCAAAATTGTTCTCTTGTTCTTGGTTCTTTTAATAAACACAACAGAATCATTTCTTTGTTCTTTACATAAAAACAATTAAATCCTTTCTTTGTGCTTTGTTCTAATAACAACAAGATAATCATTCTTTTATTCTTGAATCTTATAATTTCAGAATGCAATATAACCTACTGTGTGCTGATGGAGATCTTTCACACTGTACTTTTTGTTTACAATTCAAGAATGCCAAACACTTAAACTTATTTAACAGATAAATAAGGATTTTACAACTCTTGCAAATGATCAGACTGATATGTATGTTAATAAATAAACACATTTCAAATAGTGACTTACTAAGTCTGTAGAGATGAGGACTCGACACTTGTAAGATTTGAGCTGCTCAATGGCTGCAGTTCTGTCCTTCTGATCCAGGCAGCCAGCTATACAAGCAGTTGGCCAATTCCTTGCTTGAAGCTCTGATTGTAAGTTCTGAGCTCTGGAAGATCAAACAGCACAAATATAAGATGCTTACATCATGTAATGTTCACAGAAGATGAGGTGTCTGTGGTCTAGTTGAAGGTTTTGAGACTCTGTATTGAAGTACTATTTCAATCCCGCTACGACTAGATTTTATTTTATAAGAAAAGCAAATTTCCAAACATTTCCTAGACAAAAATGCTGAAGATTGGGTGCCTATTGGACAGTTGTATTATATGTGCTTCCACTACCAGACATGGGTACGAATCCGGCTTCACGAAGCCGCAGTTTAGAAGCCAAGACTTCGGCTTCATGTTATTTTTTAGAGCCTGCTTTGGCTTCGTGATGTTTTGAGATCCTGGCTTCGGCTTCGTGATATTTACAAAAATCCTGGAATCTTTTTTCATTAAAATAGGTGTTTTTCTTACTCCAAATCCATTCAAAAGTGTTAAAATGTTAACTAGACACTGTTGACAAGGTACATAGTACTTTGTTTTACTGAAATAGGATGATTTAACCTTTTTATACAGTTTTCTAAAAACAAAGGCTTCAGCTCCGGCTTCGTGTTATTTTTTAGAGCGGGCTTCGGCCTCGTGATGTTTTGAGATGCTGGCTTCGGCTTCGTGGTGTGTCCTGGCTTCGGCTTCATGGGTTCCGGCTTCGTACCCATGTACTTTGGTGTCTTAGTATGCAGATAACTTTCCAATTGAGAGCAAGCTGAAACTATTGTTTTTACACAAGAAAAAAATATGATTAAATCATAGATTTGGTTTTCACAAAGTTAAATATCACCCAAATAATGTAAAAAAAAGTCGAAAAAATCAAATAAATCATGTTTTTTTTAAAAAAAAATCATTTGATTTGAATACAAAAAAATGTCTTGATTTAAATCAAACTAACTCGGCTTAAAAGTATAGAAGTGATCTATCTTTCATAGAACTTAAGCCTTTTTCCTGAATAAAATGCTATCCCATATTTGACTTTTGTTATTTTCCTTCTCAGTATTTTAGATCAACAACAAAAGCAGGCTATACCTTTCCAAGGTGGTGTTTGTTTAGGAGACTTTGATGGTCGGATTTTTGTTTCATCAGGAAGGGAAATTTACTCATTGGTTCCAATTCCATTTGAGAAACAGGTAAAGTAATGTTCTTCATGAAAATTCCAATTTCAAAATTGAACAAGTGTACATTTAAGGTCTCCTTGCTTCCAAAACTTGTCAGCCGTGTCAGCGATGCTGACAGGAGGACTTAATGGGCCAACTGGGAGGATTTCGATAAAATAACGCGAACGGAGAAAAATGTCGCAAATGAGTAATATCAATTTATCTCAAACATTCTTCCCTTACTGGGAGGCTACCAGGAGGTTACTGGGAGGCTATTGTGAGGAAACTGGGAGCCTACCAGAAGGCTACTGGGAGGTTACCGGGGTTAACACTAACCCTAGTCCCAACTGGGCGGATGGTAGTCCGGCTGACGGGAGGAATTTTCCTTTTGGAAGGCAAGACTTGACAATGTTACAGTAACATTAACCATATAGAGGACTAAAATCTAAGCATATTTTCCATCTTTTACAGTAGAAGTTGAGTATCTAATGCTATCAATATGTTTGCATTATAATGTTACATTATTCTTTTTTTAATCAAGGAGAGGGGTTTTGAGGATTTTTGTTATAAGAGCAGAGAATCATCAGTTATGAAGTTATAAGTTGTACACACATCATTAAGGGTTTACAAAAAGCTTTAATGATTAATGTAACTGTCAATAATTTTCCACTCTTTTTTTAGCTGCATATTTATATTTTGCTTCTATTGATATTAGAAAAAATACTTTAAACCCTCCCTCATCCAACAATGCTAGTTTACTTCTGACTTAAAATTGTCTCTGAATAAAAAAAAATAAGCTATCAACTTTTCAGCTCTGCAAAAAGGATAATAACTCTATATATGTCTGTCTTCAATAGTACTTACGTCTTGTAACTCTCAGCAATTCTGAAGCAGAGAACACACCAGTGGCCATAATACTGTCATTGCCTGAAACACCAGAATGGAAATTACCTGGAACTGGGAATATAAAATAATGGCACAAACATAATTGATATGATAAACATAGGAATAATGAGAGTATTTCATTGGAAAGTTCTCATCTCCCTACCCTCTTTTGCCTGAATTCACCCTTTCTTCTGTGTGAGGATGTACCAGGATATTGTTGTCAGATACCTCAGAAGAACAAGACTGTAGCCATGATAATCATACTCTGGCATCAATCATGATCCCATCAGCATAGAAAGAGTTCATATCCAGAGAATGATACAACTCCTGTCTCCAAAACAAAGTTAAAAAATACTTCTTGGTACAGTATTTTTTATCTAGCATGATAGTGACAGAATCTATGTATACAAAACAGAAATAATAACAAAAATAATCTAGAAAGAAAATAAACAATATACAACAAATGACACATGGAAGAACACAGTCTCAAAGGTATAGCTTAATAAAGCAATATCAGATAACACAGTCATACTGTTAAGATGAGCTGATGGGCGTAAAGGGTTAACATACTAGAGAATCTCCTTTACTGTCTTTTCATTATTCTTTTTAGTGAAAATCTTGCTTCCTCATCTTTGTAAAAATTTCTCTATTTTATCAGGCAATTGCATAATTCATTCCTGGAATTAAGAGACTGAACTATACTTCTTCTTCTTCAAAAAAATTTTTTTTTTGCTATTTCCCATACAAGATATCCAGCTTATCCAAAGATGAAGTGGAATTCAACAGAAGTAATGTCAGTTCAGCATAGCTTGGGTGCGTAGTATTTACAGACTCAACACTTTTGTCAACATCCAAGGGCCTAGCTAACCCACACAAATACAGAACAAATAAAAGGACAGACCATTAACAAACATTAATCGTGTCTGAGTGAGGACTAGCAGACTCAAAGCTTTTGATGTCTAAAACAGATGTCTTTATATACAATTGACTCAACTATACTGAATACTATACTAGATAAAATGATATTTATAAGTATAAGGAGTATTCATTGAAATCACCAATTGATGGTAAAGATAACAGAAATAGTAAAAAAAAAAAAAAAAGCAAAAAAAAATGAAAGAAGGGACAAAATGAATGCAAGAAAGATACTTTTATATTCCATACATATTCAAATTGGTTAAGACCAAACAAAGAATCAGAATGCCTAAAAGCACTAAGCTGCAATTGGAATGAGAAAGGAAATTTCCAAGTTGCCGTCATTGGATTAGAGAGGGATATGCTTCCTCCAACCACCCAAAGTGTGAGCACTACCTGACTTCATAATATAAATAGGAAAGGGAGGTAAATACAAAATAACGAAAATAAAAGAAAGAAACATGAGAGAGAAAGACTACAGGAAGAAAAACAAATAAAGAAAAGAGAAAAGGAATGCCGAGGGAAAAACAGAAGAAATGAACTTTCTTATGTATCAGAATAGAAAGAAAGAGATAACTAATTACGTCACCAAAGACAAAACGAATGGCATAGCAAAAATAACATCGAGTAAGACAGAAATGAGAAGACAACAAAAAATAGTTGAAGTCACAGAAATAAATGAAAAAAGAAAGACAGGGGGAAACATAAAATCAGAAGAAAGAACCGGGAGGGAGGGGAGGAGACAAAAACAAGGACGGGAGAAAAGAGAACCCAAATAAATGACATAAATGAAATAAAGTATAACAATTATCCTGCATAAATAAAGAAATAATTGCCTACTCTACTGCTAAATCTGCGTGATATTTCTTTTACCAAGGATCTAAAAGTCGCCGACCCCACATGTGTTTCAATGTGTCCTAAAATCAATGATCATTAAACGTACTTCTACTACCCATGCCTTCGTCAATATATAACACCGACCATGATACACGATACGGCAAGATTAACATATTATCCTACAGCCCAGGCGCGTAGCCAGGATTTTGAAATGGGGGGGGGCAACCTTGGAGATTATCAAATCAATGGCAAAGACAAAATTTTATAGATTATTTATAAATGGCGTACATTAAGAGCATTTTGGATTTCAAAATGG
>JAUUEB010484059.1:0-10655 GCA_032362205.1 Clione limacina | reverse complement strand
GGTGTAAGATGATATTTGAAAGCTCCCTAAGACAGATGCCAAAAGAAAACGATGCAAAAAAGCATGAGAAAAATAAAGTATTATCACAAAACGGCTTCAATCAATACACAATTATTGCAGTCACATCTGCGCTCCCATTGGGCCCATATGTGTGTACGCTTTATTCGCTCATTATATATACTAGTAGATGCCCCTTTCTCCGAACGTGTAAGACAGATTTAAGACAGACAAAAAAATAATGATGAAGAACAATACAAAAAATTCCCCTAGATTTTTGAAAATCGCATTTAGGCGCCTTGTTTGCGAGGCAGTCTCCAGGTCGTATTTCATTGCTATTCTATATCATTTCTGAGATTCCATCCTGTGTCATGAATCTTGGGGGGAGTGGTCTGTGTGACATAATATTGTGGTCAATTGACCAGACCGGGTGTCTCGCAGCGGAAGTGGACACTGCTTTTATTTACCAACTAGTATTATAATACCGCCCATCCGTTTAATTGTATCGCGGACACGCCGACCACCATTGTACCAGGGTAAAGGAGACAAGTGAGAGTTCCGTGACTCTGCATTACAACATAGATCATTGAAAAGATTCATCCAAATAAAATGTTGACATTTCCTGGTTGATTGTATTTCGTTAAATAACAAAGAAATACGAGGCTATTATCATTTATCACACTGCATGGTATCCGGACGTCGGGCTTACCAACTCTAAGTCATTTTTCTAGATACTCAACAATTGTCATTGATATTCTCAGTTAATTTTCTTGTCATTCATGCAAAAACTAAAATCTAAATATTTTTTTTCCAGATCTCACAAGAATTGTTTCTCAAATCTCAAGAATTGTTTCCCAAATCTCAAGAATTTTTTCCCAAATCTCAAGAATTATTTACCAAAATTTACCGCGGGGTGTAACTCAATAATCTCGTTATTGTCGTGAATTTTAAAAGATGAAAGAGTAACCCTTAATTTCATCGCCTTCTCATCACGGCCCAAAATTGCAAATTTATTCAATTTTGATGAGAAGAACGCTTCATAACCTAACATTTCTCAATTTTCTAAATCGATGCCATGAGTTTTTTGCTCTGATTAAAAAAAACTGTCAAATAACACAATCACTCATTTTTAACATTTCATCACACTCCAATATGCTTCTGACGTTAAGCACAGAAGACAGGGGAATTTTGAAAGTCGGATAATATCACTTGGTGCGGGAATAATGTTGCGACCTGGGCGAGGAGAATTTTTTTGAAATATGGAACCTAGATAGTGTATTTTTAAAGCAATTTAAAGATTAAGGCATCCAGTGGGTGACCCCCCCCCCCCTGGGTACAGCCTTTCGTCAGTCCTAGATCTCTTAGAATGTCGTAGTTTTTGTGGCTCTGTAGACTATGCATGATAAGAATGAATAAAACATAACTACGTAATAAAGGAGACACGCCCACTCTCTAACACTGAAAGCTAATGGCAAGCAGGTGAAATAAAGAGAGATAAAATGAGATATTGTTGGAAATTAAAAGAAAATGGAATGGCAACGAACACTTCGGGATAGATAAATCTGATATATCTCTCAGTGCTCGGAGGAGAAATTGATAATGAGAAATTGGAGTGGTATGATGAGAAAGAGATGCAGTGTATCTCGAAATATCATTGAAGTAGAAATAGATTTATTGTTTTTATGTAAAGACAGACGTTTTTTCTATTCTTCAATCGTGAACATAGGCTTTGTTCCATAAATTGCAAAAGTATTTTCAATGAAACTTAGGTTGTTATTGAATATGATAAAAGTCCAGCCTTAACTTTGACGTCCTAGCATGTTTATCTACAGAGTACTTTTTTAAAAGTGGCCAATGTTTAGGCTTAAAGCAGCCAACTGTTTAGAGACATAATATAAGCATGAACATTAAGTACTTTTGCCCGGGAAAGTTTGTATATAATGATATTTAAGCGGTTTCACAAAAGAATGAAACAAAACACAAATTGAATTGGTCCCTGTAAAATTGTGTAACCACCCTTTTGAATAAACAAATTGTTTAGGTGTCTTTAAAAAGGTAGGTTCTACCAAAAATAAGGTAGGAAAACACGAAGTGGTCTGTATAAACAAAAGTTTGTAACCACCCTCTAGATACTAGAATAAACATTTTGCTGGCGTCTTCTATTTGCCTAAAGGCGCATCTGTGTGAGTACAGTGGGGGCATGTGTTCACTTGAGTGCGTCTTTTATCTTATAGGTCAGTATGAACGTATTTAACTGAGATTTGAGCATGTAAACCAGTCACTTATGCAAGAATCAGTTGATTGACTAAAAAGGTTGACTTTATCTGAGCTAATACCTTTACTGTTACCTGTGTCTGTCGCCGCGAGCGTCGGTAGGAGCTCCATCATCTCATGAACACCAAGTCTTCTGGCTTCCGTGATGTTGCCAATGTACGGTGTCGGTGGTCTTCCCCTTTTCCTTTTTGTCTCAGTTTTTCTTTTTAATTTAAGGACAATCTGTCTTTGTGTTGCGTAGTGCATTTCCAACATATTTCAGCTTTCTTTTATCAATTCCTCTCAACATACTCTAAGAAGACGTACTTGTAATAATACATAAAATTGATAATAACTGTATTTTAATTAATTGACAAGAGAATTCGTTTTAGTAATTCCATTTTTCAGTGCTCAAATAACAAATTGTCTCATTTTCAATATTCACAAGTCTTATTAATTAAGATGCTTCTATATATGGTTCTCTTATTCCTAGGTCTATGATAACCTAACTATGAAATTCGAAATTTCTACTCAATTTACTGAACCAGAATCAGCATTTTGACCTGTGCCTTGTCCTCCAGTGCCCTAAACCGTCTGCAGCGAAATGACAGAGCTATGATGCGCTGGATGTCCAATGTGAGGCCAGAGGATGACATTGGCTTGGATGCAGTTTTGTCAATGGTTGACATTGAGGATCTGTCATCCATTGTCAGAAGAGTAAGGTTGCGCTGGTTTGGACACGTGGAAAGAAGTGAGGGGTGGATCAACAGAGCCAGAAAGTTGAAGATTGAGTCAAAGAAGGGCTCAGGTAGGCCTAAGAAAACCTGGGAGGAGTGCATGCGGAATGATGGGGTAGTGATGGGCATGACTGCCATCAACCCCTGTGACCGCCTAGACTGGCGTGGAAGATTGAGACAAGTCCAGCGGTCCCTACCCTCTGTAGAGGATTAATCCCGGCCCGTACAAATAAACATGGATATGATGATGATGTATTGATATAGTTAATGATGAGCTTCAACAAACTCTTGGTGGTAATTTTTTTAAATTTACTTCTATTTGAAATAATTTTTGTTTCGGTACCCAAAATGAAGATGGGCGTGTTAGGTAGATGATGGTGATGAACTTGTGGTTCCAGCTAACACTCAATGTGTCTCTCTCCCCAGAACTTCTACAAAGACAGTCGTAAAGATATGTACATGAGGTACATCTCAAGGCTGTATGAGCTTCACTACGCTGCCAGTAACTTTGTAGAGGCAGGCCTGACATTAAGGTTGTACGCCCAGCTTTTGACCTGGTCAGCTACTCTTCTGCCTGCCGAGATGTCCTACAGTGAACAGACCGAGGGAGACAGGAAGGAGGAGCTGCTGCTCAAGATTGTGGACAGCTTTGATAAGGGAAAGGTGAGATCACTTTGTTGATTTCTAAGGTTCACTACTGCTAACTCAATATTTGGGTATTTCTTTGGGCTTAAGGAAAATTTTGATATGTGTGATCCTCTTTGAAACAAATCTGTTTGATCATTGAAGTTATCAGTTATTGAAGTCATAGCTAAGAGAGGTTTAAGGTGTATGTTTAACATGGGGAACAAGGACATGGCGTGTTGTTTAAGATGTAGAGTTTGGTCGAGAAAAAAGAATACCATATGCTCAATTATTTCAGGTAGCTTGGTGAAAGTGTATAAGATTAATAGTCAAAACTAGAAACCCTTGTAAGAATAACAAATGCAAATGTAGCATTGACAAGTTTAAAAACAGTATAGAACGGCAGAATTTTGTTTACAAAGTCTATTTTTTCAAGACTCCTTAGAGTTTTGATCACCTCAATATTCTTTTATTCCCATGTTGGTTACGAACCAGCAATAACATATGTTTATGGCAAAATGAAAATTCAATATCAAGTGTGGTGTGTAAAGTAAAATGTAAATGTTGGTTCTAGTTTGGCATCATGTTTTGTTTTAACTTTCTAATTGTCTTTCTGTCCATGTCCACAGGCGTGGGAGTATGGCATTCCTATATGCAAGGAGTTAGGGGAACATTATGAGACATCATTTCAGTACAAGAAACTTGGACAGATTCTCGTAAGTCAAATAGTTATCAACATCTTTGATTATTGAATAAATAATTTTATAAATATTTAGGTTAAAAACACAAGTCTAATGCTAATACCATGACAGATTGTTTAGCTTTGATATTTAGGCCAAGAAAGTTTCATGTCAAGGTGAGGACAGTCACACAGCGGGCCCTACCCTCTGTAGAGGATTAATCCCGGCCCGTACAAATAAACATGGATATGATGATGATGATGATGTCAAGCAATGAAGTGGACATTTTTCAACAATAAATGTCCCTAATTATGCATTTTTAAGCAGCTGATTTTACAGTGTAAAACTGGAAATCTTGAAGATAACACTATTGAAATTGCTATTATCTGGATGTTGGAGTAAGTAATGAACATATTTTCTTTGTAACTGATGGGAATTATGGTCGAGAAGCTTAAGACATTTGTCTTTCAATCCTTCTTGACCAAAGGCTTAAGGGATTATCCTTGCAATGGGAGAAACAGTTTGAAGTAAAAAGGAATCATTTTGTTATCTTGTGCAGTTGCTTACAGTTAATGCTAAAACAATCTGAATTTACATTAATCGCCTTAGAAGTAGACAGGTTCTAGTAAATTCATATTATCAAAGGTGGATGATAAAATGTAGCTGTAGTGTGCAAGGTACACACAATATAGATTCCTTTATGGAGAAAAAAAACATGTTCACAGTTTGTTACCTAATATTTTATTACTGGAAATGCTAAAAACCTTTACAAACAGGGGTACGATGGCCAAGTGGTTAAGGCTGCAGACTTCAGATAATGTTGTCTGAAAGTGTTGTTGGTCCAACACCGCCATGGACACATTTTCTTTGTAAGAAGATTATAGAAAGTGGCCATCATAGTTTATGGTGACGGTGCTCATGCAAAGAGTTTTCATCATCAATTATTTCATGTATGCATGTACTGTTTCTCATTGGTAGGCAGGATCTAGCACCTAGTCCTATTGGAAAAAGACAATAAAATATAGGTTATGTGTGCATGCTGCTAAAAAAAGATCCCTTGGTGGTGGAAAATCAAAGGAAAAGTAGCTGACAACGGTGTAATTCGAGAATAGACAAAATCCCAAACGTCCTACGTGCACGTCTGTACCACAGACTAAAACAATCACCAATATTCTTTGGTCTGTACCAGTCTAACAGTCTAAATAGAGAGTACCTTCTGAAGACAGATAGCAGCCACACTCTGAGGGAAGTCTTAAAGCAAATCATGTGTTAATCAAAACATTTGTTGGCAAGATCTTGATTGTATATAAAGTTATGCTAACACAAAAATTCAGTAAATAATAAGATTTGACTTTGTTTGAACTAACAAAAATCCTACACAAATATCACAAAGTAAAAATACAACCAATCAAAGTTTACACTGGTTACTTCAACATGTTACTAATTATCCTCAACAACTTGACGTCCCCAGCAAAGACAAGCACTCTTCTACAACTCAATACTTGAAGGTATGAAGCTGAGACAGGACCCCAGTTACTACAGGGTGGCCTACTATGGAAGCACTTTCCCTCCTTTTCTCAGAGTAAGTTTTGCCTTTCTTTTATGTATTGGTATCCACTGTTTATAGAGTATAGTTAAATCCTTGTCACTATCTTCTTTGATAACAAACAACATTCTTCAAACTCTGATATACTGTAAAACTGTTTTTTTTAATCACTTCTTTTCGCAAATTCAGAAAATAAGATACTTTTTTTGCGAATCCTGGCCAGTCTAAAAAAGTGGTTGTCTTTGTTTTCACGTTTTGTTAGAAGTGTAGTTTTAGATAGTAGTTTTTTCTTGTCACAACTTTGCACTGTCACATTGGCACAAGTTGAGCTTGAATTTGATTATTTGTAAGGAGTCCTTCTTATGCTGTGTGATTGTCCTCACTTCCATCATTGCTCCTATATTTCATAACCAGGTGGTTAGTCCTTCTTATGCTGTGTGACTGTCCTCACTTCCATCATTGCACCTATATTTGATTGTTTATAAGGAGTCCTTCTTATGCTGTGTGACTGTCCTCACTTCCATCATTGCACCTATATTTCATAACCAGGTGGTTACCTTGTACGGAGTCCTTCTTATGCTATGTGACTGTCCTCCCTTTCATCATTGCACCTATCTTTCATAACCAGGTGGTTACCACAGGTGTCACAAATTTTATTTTTTATAGAACCTATAACATTTTGTACACAGAAAATAGCAATAAGACCATCTTACCATTCCAAAAAGGGTTTATGTATGAATTCATCAACACAAATATAACATCTACTATTTCAGAACAAAGCTTTTATCTACCGTGGAGATGAGTGTCTCAAGCTATGTACTATAATGTCCCAGCTTATGACAGAGTACCCTAATGCTACCATCCTTACCACAAACTCCCCAGTTGATGAATCATGCAAGACCAAAGATGAACAATGTAAGTACAGGATTGTGATGATTAACAATACCTCTTTAATGACTACAATTATTGACCCAAGATATATCCAAATCAACACAACTAAATTAATTTCACCAGTGTAGGTAGCATACTATTTTGCTGCATGAAAATCCTTTTAAAAACACTCCTCAAATCTTTTCCAAGTAATGAATAATCTTTATTTTCCATTGTAGGGAATATTGGTTACCATGACAATATATGATATTGATAAATACAGGAATACCAAGCAAATATTTCATGAATACCTAATCATTTTGCTATACAAACACTAAGTCATAACAGTAACTGTGAATGATATTGCAATTTTTTTTGCCTCTAAGCAGCGCCAGTCTGCAACAAATGGATAATATATTATTTTGATAACAAATAAATGCTAGGTTTAATGTAAGATGCCCAAATATTCAGTGCAGTGTTCACTCATATAACAACTACTACATCACTGCAGCCTTTTTTTAAATTAAATAGACTGATTTAAAAGGACAACATCATTTCAACCTGTTGAAATAACACAAATTGCATCTTCTTTAATATTTGGCAGTTAGCATGTACAGCGATATAGGTCTATGGACAATATTATATTTTTTTCACTTTTTGTTACTCTGTTGACATAATTCTGAAAAAAATTGCATGTCCTGAGTATATTGATATTGCCTCTCTATCCAGTCATTCAGATTGTAAATGTGAAGCCTGTACCCCAAGACAGACCAGAATTTGCTGGGAAAGACGTACCAAGTGAGATTTCATCATTTTACCTGACAAATGAAGTGGACACGTTCCAGTTTGACCGACCATACCACAGAGATGACAAGGATAAGAACAATGAATTTAAGGTGAAAACCTGGCAGCCGGGTCTAAAAATAAACAGAAGACTTTTTTCGTCTTCTATTTTTAGCAAAAACCTCAAAAAGAACAGAAAAAGTAAAAGGATAGCATAAGAACTTGCCTATTTTGTTTTAATTTCAACAGATAATTTCTTAATTTTTCTCAGAATTTAAATTTACATCAGAAATAATTTCATTTGCCCACATTTTCTTGTTTAAAATATGATGAGCCAATAATTTGAAGCGGAATATACACAACCAGCCAATACTTTCTGGAGAGATAGGAATTTTGTGGTATTTTAGCTTAGGTCATTAATATGCATGTATTTCTTATTAACAAGAAATTACATAGCATCAGATAAATGTTGAAATATCTGTTATACTTCTCTGTAATATCAAACTTTACCACCTTTAATCCTCATTGTTCTCTTCATATATTGATTCCAACACACTAAATATCACCCCATCTGAGCCTGACTTTCTGTGACCTTTATTTCTACAGAGTCTATGCCTGGAGCGCACAGTGCTAAAAAGTTCATACAAGTTGCCAGGGATCCTGCGGTGGTATGAGGTAGTCAATACCCAAGTGCTACAACTCACTCCTGTACAGGTAGGTGGCACTGTAGTTTCTTTTCATATGTATGTATGTTTACTACTGATTTGAAATCATTATTAGAGTGATACATATTTTCAAGATAAAATAGGCAATAATATTGTATCTCTTTTTGATATTATTATTAGTAAAATTCCCTTCCAATTGTTTAGTTTGTAATTGCCTGCTTCTTCTGAGTGCCCAAGACAAATGATCTATCTTACCCTTCCAAGGCAGTAGAGAGGATCAAGGTTCCTTCAGAAGCTGGGCCTTTAGCCGTAGAGTCAGAAGGTGCAGTGGTGACAAAATAAAAGAAGGCTGACTCTTGTGTTTTATTTTGTAGGATCTTTATAAAAAGTCAGCGTTTTTATGTTGTCTTCAAAGACAGAAGTGTTTTGGATTATGAGAGGAGTAAATTTGTTTTTTTTAACTTCCTGTTCTCTTTGCTATTGAAATTGAATATTCAGTATGTTCTCCTAGAAATGTACCCTTCAATACTTCCTCTCTCTCCTTTGCAAAACAAAAAGCACGAGGTTGTGCAATGAGTTATTTCATCACATATTTTTTTGTTCATGATTGTAAACATTGTACTTGTATCCAGACGGCAGCAGACACTGTGATACAGATGAACAGAGAACTTAAGTCTAGCCTTAAAAACGCCATCGCTGACCGGGAACAACATCTACGCCATCTGACCATGAGACTACAGGGAGTCATTAGTGGGGCCGTCAATGGAGGGATACCCAAATATCAAGAGGTGAGTCCATGAGTGACACTGGGGTTTAAGTTGAATTTGCCAATTAGATTTTTATGTTAAGACATATAAATCATGGTTTTTGTTTATTTTTCAAAGGGTTGTAACATCACCTTGAGCACATTTAAGTTTAGCAATGGTCAAGGGGGATACTTTTCCAAAAGTTCACGTAAATCCTGTAAAAGAGATATCAGGATGAGGAATGAAGGAGAATTTCCACTTATTTTAATGATTGTTTCCTACTTGGACAAAAAGAGACAAATTATTATTTCTAAGTAAAAGAAAAAAAGCATTTTCCACTTACTTTCTACATCAGCTACAACTCTGTGCTCCTGATATACAAATTCCTTATTGCCAGTTGTCAGAGGGATCATGGCTTTCCCTAAATATTTTTCAAAAGGTTCTGATGAGCCTTCTTTAAATGTAGTAAATAATTTATTTATTATTCTGCCCAGGCATTCTTCAATGAAGAGTACAAAGCCAAGTATCCTGTTGAAGTCCTTCACATTGATGAGCTCAAATCTTGTATCTTAGACCAGGTAAGGACATTGTTATGAGTCTCTAGGAAAATAGAAACATTTATCTCGGTGACCTTCTAGTAATTATTTTCTCAAAATTTTGTAAAATCTTTTTACGGCAGAGTTATGACTCTTATTGATTTTTTTGCAGCATGTCTCTGTTTATTTGGCTAACATGATGTGGTCACTTATTCAAAGGTAAGAATGTGAAATCTTGAAAAGAGCCTCGTTTACTGGTTCACTTAAAATCATTTTCATAATTTTGTGAAAAGAGCATGTTTGACAAGAGTTAATTACCTTTATGTTTTTTTATTTTTGTATCCTGTGGTAATACTGTTGGACATAGGTTTCTGAAATTTTGAATGGAGGCTCTCCTTATGGCCTTCTAAGTCTCTTAAATTAGAAAAAATCTTTTTACAGAGTTATGCGCCCTGTTTAGTTTTTCCCTATATATTTGTTGTTTTTTATATTGACCGTGTCTACTTGCAGTGAAAATCCACTTGTTAATCATTTATTTACGCATACTTTCTGGATATTTCAACTTGAGGTGCTAAAGATATGTATGATTACTTGAATTATTCTCACAGCTTGAGCTGCTAGACAGAGGTCTTGATGCCCATGGCAAGATGATCAACTCAGAGGTACAACCATTACAACGGAGTCTGGTAGAGATCTTTGCTAAGATCAAATCAAGTATGGGATACGAGGTAGATATACACATGTGTGATTAACGCTTAATGTATGTCAAATCAAGTACGGGATGCGAGGTAGATATACATATACACATGTGTGATTCACCATTAATGTATGTCAAATCAAGTATGGGATGTGAGGTAGATATACACATGTGTGATTCACGCTTAATGTATGTCAAATCAAGTATGGGATACGCGGTAGATATGCACATGTGTGATTCACGCTTAATGTATGTCAAATCAAGTATGGGATGCGAGGTAGATATACACATGTGTCATTAACGCTGAATGCAGCGGTTCTCAATTACTTTTTCCCGACCCCTTTGATGATTTTTGACAATTTTTTACAACTCGCGGACCCCCTACTGCCCCCCCCGTTTAAATAAAAAGTACACAAACACAGAGAAAACAATTCGCGCATTTGCACGTCAATTATAGGCGCGTAGCCAGGATTTTGAAATGGGGGGGACAACATTAGATATTATGAAAGCAATTTTTTGGT